>PVLA01004156.1:0-111701 GCA_004027455.1 Hydrochoerus hydrochaeris | reverse complement strand
CGATTGAGTTAAATCTGTATAACAGTTTTGGGAGTATGGCCATTTTGACAATGTTGGTTCTTCCTAACCAAAAGCAAGCAATGTCCTTCCATTTTCTAATATCCTCTTCAATCTCCTTTTTCAGCACAGTATAATTTTCAGCATATAGGTCTTTCACATTTTTAGTTAGATTGATTCCTAAGTATTTCATTTTTTTACATGTTATTGTAAAGGGCGATATTTCCACAATTTCTCTCTCAGTGAGTTCTTTGTTTGTGTACAGGAATGCTATTGATTTTTGAGCATTGACTTTGTATCTAGTTATACCGCTGAACTTGTTTATTACCTCTAGTAGTCTTTTAATGGAGTTTTTTGGATCTTCTATATAGAGTATCATGTCATCTGCAAATAGTGATAATTTAACTTCTTCCTTTCCTATCTTTACTCCTTTTATTTCTCTCTCTTGTCTGGTTGCCCTGGCTAGTGTTTCCTGAACTATATTGAAAAGGAGTGGTGATAGTGGACATCCTTGTCTTGTTCCTGATTTTAAAGTGAAAGCTTTCAGTTTTAGTATAATGTTGGCTGTTGGTTTGTCATAGATGGCCTTTATAAGGTTGAGGTAGACGCCATGTATTCCGAGTTTCTGAAGGGTTCTTATCATGAATATGTGTTGGACTTTGTTGAAAGCTTTTTCTGCATCTATTGAGATGACCATGTGGTTTTTTTGGCTCTGTTGATGTGGTGTATTACATTTATTGATTTGCGTATGTTAAACCATCCCTGCATTCCTGGAATGAACCCCACTTGGTCATGATGTATAATCTTCTTGATGATTTGCTGCATTCTATTTGCCAGTATTTGTTGAGAATCTTTGCATCAATGTTCATTAGTGAGATTGGCCTATAGTTCTCTTTTTTGGTTGGATCTTTCTCTGGGTTTGGTATCAGAGTAATACTTGCCTTCAGGAATGATTTAGGGAGGATTGCTTTTTCCTCAATTTTGTTGAAGAGTTTAAGGAGTACTGGCATCAAATGTTCTCTAAATTTCTTGTAGAATTCAGCTGTGAATCCATCAGGACCTGGACTTTTCTTTGTTGGTAAGTTTTTAATTACATTTTGAATTTCAGTAGCTGATATTGGGTTGTTCAAAATTGCTATATCTTCTTGGTTGAGCTTTGGTAGTTCATATGTTTCTAGAAATCTGTCCATTTCCCCTGTGTTTTCCACTCTATGTGAGTAGAGATTTTCAAAGTAAGTATTCATGATCTTTTGAATTTCCACGGGATCTGTAGTAATTTATCCCTTTTCAGTTCTTATTGCATGAATTTGGGGTTTTTCTTTCTTTCTCTTGATAAGGTTAGCTAGGGGTTTGTCAGTTTTGTTTATCCTCTCAAAAAACCAGCTTTTTCATTCATTAATTCTTTGATTGCTTTTTAGTTTCAATTGCATTCATTTCTGCTCTAATCTTTACAATTTCCTCTCTTCTATGAGCTTTGGGTTTAGCTTGCTCTTCTTTTTCTAGAAGCTTGAGATGGAGCATTATGTTGTTTATTTGTGCTCATTCTGTTTTCTTGATATGACAATTTATTGCTATATATTTCCCTCTTAAGACTGCTTTTATTGCATCCCACAGATTACAGTATGTTGTTTCTATATTTTCATTGAATTGTAGGTATTGTTTTATTTCTTCTTTAATTTCATCTGTGGCCTACTGGTTGTTCAAAAGGCTGTTACTTAATTTCCATGTATTTATGCAGATTTTGCAATTTTTTGCCATTAATTTCCAATTTCCATGCACTATGATCAGATATTATGCATGGTATGATTTCAATACCTTTGCATTTACTTAAGAATGTTTTATGGGATAATATATGGTCTATTTTGGAGAATGTCCCATGTGCTGCTGAGAAGAATGTGTATTCTGATGTGGTTGGGTGGAACACTATGTAAATGTATACTAAATCCAATTGTTCACAGGTATGATTCAGTTCTGTTGCTTCTTTGCTGACTTTTTGTCTAGTTGATCTATCTCTCTGTGACAATAATTGTGTTCTTGTGTATTTGGTTTCTCATGTCCGTTAGTATCTATCTTATATAGTTGGGTGCTCCTGTATTTGGTGCATATATATTTATACTTGTTAGTTCTTCCTCTTGAATTTTTCCACTAACAAGTATGTAGTGACCTTCTCTATCTCTTTTAATCATTTTAGGTTTGAAGTTCATGTTGTCTGCAAATAGAATAGCTACCCTTGCTTTTTTCTGGGTTCCTGTTGTATGGAATACTGTTTTCCATCCCTTGACTTTTAATCTATGAGTTTCCTTTTGGGTCAGATGTGTTTCTTGTATACAGCATATTGTGGGATCTTGTTTCTTGATCCATTCTGTCAATCTATTTCTTTTTATAGGTGAATTGAGGCCATTTATATTTATGGATATCACTGATATGTACTGGCTCAACTTTGCCATGTTGTGTTCCAGTTGTTTCTTTCTGCTTTTCCTCTTATTTAATTGCTTATCCTACCTGGTGGTTTCTTTCTGTTGCTGTTTTGGGGATTGTGGTCATTTTTATCTCTGTCTAGTATGTCTTTCAGTACTCTTTCTAGGGTTGGTATGGTGGACATGAATTTCTTCAGTTGTTCTTTGTCATGGAGGTATCTTGTTTCTCCATTAAATTTGAATGAAATTTTTTCTGGGTACATCAGTCAGGGTTAAAGGTTGTTTTCTTTCAGGGCTTGAAATACCTCAGTCCAAGCTCTTCTTGACTTGAGGGTTTGTGCTGAAAAGTCTGCCGTGATTCTAATGGGCTTTCCTTGGTAGGTGAGTTGTGTATTTTCTCTGACAGCTTTTAATATTCTGTTTTTATGCTGTATGTCTGAGATCTTAATTATTATGTGTCTGGGTGTGGATTTATGTTGATTGTGACTGTTTGTTGTTCTATATGCCTCACTTATCTGCATATCAGATTCTTTCCCCATGTTTGGGAAATTTTCTTCTATTAGTTCTGTAAATAATTTACATATGTCATTTGCCTGCACTCCTGTATCTTCACTAATGCCCATTATTCTTATATTGTTGCTCTTGGCATCATCATGAAGCTTCTGGATTGTCATTTCATGCTGCTTTGTTATTTTTAAAAGTTCTATCCTTTCCTGATCACTAACTGTGATCCTGTCCTCAAGGTCTGAAATCCTAGCCTTAGCTTCCTTTAGGCGGTTTTGCATGCTTTCAATAGAATTTTTTGTTTCTTGGATGTCTCTTTGAGTTTGTTTCATGAATTCTGCTTGTTTTCTATATTGTTCATTCAAAGTTTCAATCAGTTTCCCATGCTCATGTACTTTTTTCTTCTTTAGCTGCATTCAACAGCTCCTTTACTAAAGTTGTTATTTCTATCTCTACATGGGAGAGTACTTCTAATTTGATTTTTGCTCTATACCCTGATGCAGTTTTTTTAAATTTCACTCGCTATCTTTTCAGAGGTTCCTGATGTGTTACTTGTGGGGTCCTCTATTTCAATGTCTCCTATACTTGCTTCTGGTGAACTATATGTTTGAGACTGCATTTTGCTTTTTTGTTTTGTCATTTTCACTCTGCCTGGTGTTTTCTATGTGTAGGAGGGGATCACACACACTCTTTTCAGACACACCAAAGTCTTACAGTTAGTTGGAGGCTGTTTTACTACTGGCCCTATTTATTCCCTGTATACCTCTATTTTAGGGGTATACTCACCACACTGATACAGGCAATCTGCTGTAGTCCAAGGTTCACCACCTGGGAGCAAAGTTCCAAATTTTCTCACACTAACTGGAGCCCACTGAGATCTCCTGATGTTCCAGGTGGGAGGGCAGGCCCATCTGTAGCAGTCCAGGGCAGTTTTCAGTCTTGGGCGGGCCTCCTCGCTGTTCGTGGTGGCAGGGTGGGCCTACGGGGGAGGTTCCAGGCAGCCTACCCCTGAGATGGACTTTTGCTGAGTTCCCAGTGGCAGGGCAGGCCCACGGTGGAGGTTCTGGGTGGCCTACCCCTGAGGCGGGCTTCCGCTGAGTTCCTGGTGGCAGGGCAGGCCCATGGTGGAGGTTCCAGGCAGCCTACCCCTGAGGCCGGCTTCCGCTCAGACCTGGAAACTTTTCCAACTAAGAAAAGCCCAGGTTTGGATAGATTCACAGCTGAATTCAACAAAGAAAAGCCCAGGTCTGGATGAATTTACAGCTGAGTTCCCCTGATGCCATAGTCCACTCCAATATTGAGGCCTGCTGCACCGGCACAGGAAGCCCGATCCTTTGCGTATACATCTAGGACACTGCTCTGCCCTTCCAGCCCCTGAACACTGGGGGAGGAGGGAAGCAGCCTCCACTGGGTCTGCTGCGAGCCGCCCTCACCTGGCCCTTGCAGCAAGCGGAGTCCTATGGTTTGTTTTTGACAAGACAACTAACTAGGAACCAACAGAAAAGTACTGGTTTCCAGGAAGGATGGCAAGTAGCAATGGCTGGTGAGGGTGTCATAGAAAACATAGTGAATCGATTCTTAACCTTAGCTAAAGGGATTCAGTAAGAGAACTAGAGTGCAAGGGGTCAGAGAAGAGTGTGGGTGTGGAGCCAGGGAGGGTGGAGCCACACGGAGGTATGAACTGACAGCTTTTCTCAGCAGTCAGCTGTGGCAAGAGTTAAATAACTCACAGCTCTTGGAGGGTGCAGAAGATGAATAGCATGTACTGTGATTACTCTTCCTTTTAAATGGTTCTATGTCTCCATATTACAGGCAGCACTTTCTGGAGTAAGTAAATCATGCCCAACATTCATCTCACGCATGCACATAAATATGAGATCAACGTGGTAAACCAGATCCTGCTGTCCACCTGCTGCTGCTGAATGTCACTGTCTTTCTCTAAGGAATAGAAGGTTTAGCAGAAGGAACTGCTTCCTTGTCAGGAGCTCAGTTTAGGCACAAGTCCCTAAAACAAAAACAGATCACTATAAAAGTGATCCAGCTATTCCAATTCTGGGTGATCTCCTGGTGGAAACTCCATAGCACTGCCTGCAGGGGACATTTAGTCTAATTTCACAAGAGCAGTATCAGCTGAGAAGGACTTAAGTGTGTGTTACAGACTGTGCCTATTTCCCAAAATAGAGAACTTAATACAGAATATTTATATGCTCTAATTTACCTCTGTACACAAGTTTTTCAGGTTCCACTGCCTATACTTCTGATTTTGCCCCAATACACATCTCATGCACATAGCACCCCACATCTCACCTGGCCATTTATAGGAGTCCCTTGGGGTATCTAAGCAAGATTCACACATCAGTCCATTCTTTATACCCCTCCCAGCATCTGTATAGATTTTCTTCCTGCATCCTGCAGGTCCTATGGCAAATGAAGTAGTAGAAATAGCAAGACACCAGAGCCGCTCAGAGTTTTGTCTTTTTTTGTTGTGGGGAATTCTTTGCCTTTTTTCCCTTGCACTTTAGAATAAGAATAGAAATAATGATAATTGTAATAATGACAGGAGCAAATTTTTGAACATAGGTTACTACATGCCAGGTACAATTTTATCCATTTTATACATAATTCACTTACAATAACTTATAAAATAGTTGTCACTATTTTACTAGCAACCACAATGAGAAGCAGATAAACAACCTTTCCTAAGGCTACATGTGATATTGTACTATACAGAGAGTTAGTAAAATAGATGACACACATGCACAGCTATGCAGAGAAAAAGAAAAGTCTTCTCAGAGATAATTAGTAATTATAATCACACACATACACACAAACATATTTATAATCTTATACCATACAAAATATTTTAATTCATTTTTCTCACTTTATATTTTTAAAAGATGATATTTTCAAAGAATATAGATCTATCATTTCTTCAGTTTCTTAAAATGTATTTTGAACTGATACATAAAAACTATAAGCCATTGTCATTTTAAACTGTTGCATGGTATTCCACTGTGCCAAGATACCATAATGTATTAAATAAATGTTTTAGTTGTGAACATTAATATAGTTTTCTAATTTCTCCTATTCTAATACTGAGCATGCATCTCATGTTAATTTTTCCATTAGACTCTTAGATTAAATTCTACAAATTGATTTACTATACCTGATATACTGATTTTCAATTTGTATCACATATTGTCAATCCACTCTCTAGAAATTTGTCATACTAGTTTGAATTTATACCATCGTATATGAGAATGCTTATTTACTCATGCCCTCACTAACACTGGCTACTATCAATATTTTTCATCATTTGCCACCTAGTAATCAAGAAATGTCATCTTACTGATGTTCTAATTTACATTTCCTTGATAGCAATAAAGTTCAGAACATTTTAAAATGCTAAAACTGTATGTACATGTCCTATGAATTGCATGATCTGTCATTAGATCTCTTTCTATTGCAATATTTTCTTTATTTTACCAATTTGTATGAACTCTTACAGAGTAAGAACATTAAACCTTTGTTTATAGTATTTCTTACAAATAATGTTCACAGTTTGTCTTTTAATGTTGCTTATGGAATTAACAACATTAATTACCTTTTTTTCCCTCCAAATTTGCTTTATGTAATTGGGTAGACATAAATTAATGAACAGAAATTTAAGCAAGATACATGTAACAATTTAACAGAATCTGATACCTAGTTTCTTTCGATTTTCCTCAAATTCAACTTTGAGTCATTCCATCATGGGGCTCAGAAGGAAATTAACCAACATATGCATAATACAGTTGAGTGTCAAATGAGTACTCATAACATACTAAATTCCCCATTTCTATAACCACATGACTTCATGGTTGTGATCTCAAGGAATTTCTCATTTAATTTTTCTTGCAGTTAATGTAAGAATATTCTAAATCTCTAAGTGTTAGAGGTAGAGATGGTCTAGTAAATATGTAGTAGTAATGTTTTATCCACTTAGCATGTGTTTCTTTTTTCTTGTGTACTCAGAGGTGACTTACTTGTTCAGCTTAGTGATATGACAGCTAAAAAATCATTCATTAGCAAAAGGAGAAGCAGTCTCTGCCTAACAAACAAATATTTCTTATTATTTTATATTAAGTTGAATATTTGATTCTTACCACTTTTCTACATACAAGACAAGTTTCTAGAAGGTTCTTCCTAATTAATTACCTTTAAGGTAAATAAGGTCAGGGTTTGATTTTGCTGTTCACAAATTATGAAAATTTCTATAGTCAAAGGCATTATTAATCTATTTCGTTCAGCTAGAGATTCATTTTAATCTTTCTTCACCACTAGATTACATAAACACTTGTATGTTCTGGTATTTTAATAGTTTCTTATTTCCAAGTAAAACTGAGACATTTGGAATTTGTTTTTGTATAATTATGGTATAAGACTTGAATTGGATTTTTTTCAAATGTTAATCTACTCACCCCCATCATTGTCTATTGAATAATCTATTTAATAAATAGTTGCTTCTTTCCATAATATTTTAAATTGCCATCATTAACATGCACCAAATTATTATACATACTTAACTCAGTTTCTGGCGTTTCTTTTCAGTTTTATGGATCTGTCTGACAACTTTGGTACCATACCACAGTGATAATTTAATTTCTAGTAGTGAAAGTCAATCTCATTACTCATTTTTCTTGGTCTATTCATGACTATTCCAACACAATTATTCTTCTGAATGAACTTTAGAATCATTTGGTCAAGTTCCAAACAAAAATCTCATCAAATTTTAATTGGGATTGCATTAAATGTCTAAATTAATTTGGAGTGAAATGACATTTTTAAAATAGTGAAGCTTCTAATCTAGAAGCCTGTAATGCTTCTTGATTTATTAACATTCTTTATGTCCCTAAACTTGTAATATTTCTAAGACAGACCTATTATATTCTTTTTTAATTAAATTTGTATTTGCATTGGTACATGTTTGTATCACATAATGATCACACTCTTCATGGGCTATGTACCCCACACACCTCTATTCTTACCTTTCCCTTCCTCTCCTTCCACACTTTCTCTCTACTTTGGTCCTCTTCCCTTTTACCAAATGGCCATCTCCCTATCACTTATATTTTCATACTTCTTGTTAAGATCCATCCTCATTATTTCATATTTTTGTTTTGTTACTGGTTATGTGATTATTTTTTCTTTCTGTATTTTCAAGTAGTTATTTTTATTATATGGAGAAACTATTAATTTTATAATAATTTGGTAATAGGACACTTTATTTAATTTTTCTATTAGTTTTATCATTTTTGAAGTGATTTTCATGTTTTTGATAGACAACCGTAATTATCAATAACTAATATTTATTTTATCTCCTCCATAATATTTGCAGAATTAATTTTAGCTTAATGGGTTTTTTTGACACATATGTCATAATATGATGAAGATATGGAGCAGGGGAAATTTTGGAAAAAACTACATAAAGTGATTGTCATAAAATGTAAGATCACTTTCTTTTCAAAGTAACTATTATCTGTACCTGTTTCAGCCTCCCATTCTACTTTCCCTAACATCCCTCTGATTATAGTGCTTTGTTTCATAATGCATTTGGTTCTTAAATTATTTAAAATTTTTACATTGTAAAAGAAGCTGAAAGTCCATTATTAAGATGCCAGCACCTGATTCTGGTGAGGGCCTGGTTGTTAGTGCAGGATGGGGTTGTCTTTTCCCAATGTCTTCACATGGCAAAGGCAAAGACACATCTCCCTGAGAACTTTTCCTCACTTTCTCTCTGAGTTTCTCTCTCTCAGTTTCTCTCTCTCTCATTTTTTTTCACAATTTATTAATCCCATTCGTATGGGCCATATCTTCATGACCTAAGTATCCCCTAAAGACCTTGCCTCCAAATATTTTCACATTGGGAATAGGTTTCAATGCAGATTGGAAGTAGAGATACAATTAATCAATCTATAGCACCATGGTTTATTATTTTTAGCTGTTAATTTGATTTTTAATATTACATGTGATTTTTTACCTGTATTTATAATTATTCTGTAGAGTGTGTGGTTACATCTTTGTGGTCTGTTTTATTTTTATTATATTTTTAGCAAGTTTGTGTTGACTTGATAAAAGGAATTGAGAGATTTTCTGCCTTTATCATTGCTCTGGAAAAAAGTAATACATTTCCAATAGTCTATGTTAGTGTGAAAATATGCTTAGAACACAGAAATATTAAAGTTTCACACATGCTTCTGAATAACTAGTATCTCCAGGAATCTCAGTTTTTACTTAGCATGATTTATCTATTCTGTCTTATTTTAATCAACTTTAGTTTCAAAGAATGGTCTTAGGTTTACAGAAAATTTTTAAGATACTACAGATAGTGCTTAAATACACCAACCCATTATTAACTTACATTTGTAGGGAATGTTTGTTACTATTAATGGCTGATATTGACACATTTTTATTAACTCCCTTTTAAGTCTGTATTTCTTTCCAGTTTTCTTCATTTTTACATGTTGACCCTTCTCTCTCCCAGAATCCCATCCAGAATACCTTATCACACTAAGTCGTTATAGCTTCTTATGCTCCTCTTGGAACATTATCTAGTATCATTCAGATCAGGCATTTTGTAAAATGTCCCTCTATTGAGATTTGTGACATGTCTTTCTACCGATCAGACTAAGTTTTACAGGCTTTGGAGAAGACCCCAAAGCAAAGCATGACATTCATCACCTCCTCTCAAGGATCCACACTATCAACATGACTTATCATTATTGATAAGAGAAAGGAAACGATTTTATCACCTAGGGTACAGGTTCTTTCCCTGTTAGGTTTACAGACCCTGCTTATTTCTATAATTACTTAGGTCAGCCCATTTTTTTCCTATTCCCTTTAGTGAAGTTTTTAAAATTACATTTGCAAAACAGATTGTTTCATCACTTTCTGCATGCCATCTTGGCTTTCTTGATTTCTTCAGTGACTCTGAAAATTCATAAATGTTAAAATTTAGTCTTTGCAATATCAAGTCTTATGAGTTTGACAAGTTTATAATTTAGAGTTTTCATAATTACAGTATTATGCAGATTAGCTTCACTGCCCTGAAATACTTCCTGTGCTTCTGCTATTCAACTCTATGGATTTATCATTCATTTTGACAAACATCTATCTTTTGAGAGGTATAGTTTTTTTACTTTTCTGGAATGATACTTATTTGGAATAATACCTTACCTTTTAAGACTGATTTCTTTTACTTGCCACACACATTTAGAATTTATCTATGTCTTTCCATGCTCATTTCTTTTTATTATTAAGTAATATTCCATCATATGGATGTACTAAAATTTATTCACTTATCAACTGAAGGACACCTTGGTTACTTTCAGCTCTTAGAGATTACAAATAAAGCCATTTAAACATTTGTGTACCCATCTTTGCATGTACATAAGTTTTGAAACCAACTAAGTGAATAACTAGGAGTTTGATTGTTGAATAGTATTATAAACCTATGTTTAGCTCCAGACTGTCTTCCAAATTGAATGTACCATATTCACAAATATCCGAGCCAGTAATTAATATTGTTAATATTTTCAATATTAGGCACTCTAATAGGATCATAGTAGTATCTCATTATTGTTTTAATTTGCAGTTCCTTAATGGCAAATGATGTTGAACATCTTTTCATGTGCTTGTTTGCCATCTGTATATCTTCTTTTGTGAGGTTTCTGCTGGCAGCAAATTCCCTTAGTTTTGTTTGTTTGAGGAAGTCTTCATTTCCCTTTCTCTTTTGAAGGATAATTTTGCTGCCCATAGAATTCCAGATTGATGGTTTTTTTTTTTTTCTTTTAACACTGTAAATATTTTACTGCCATTTCTTCTTCATTGGTTGGTTTCTGACAAGAAGTTTTACAGTAATTCTTACTTTGTTCTTCTAGGTAAAGTATTATTAGTTGAGTTTCTCTTTTGTATATCTAGTTTTACCCCCCTTTTCTCATTCATAATGTAAATCATTTTTGTTTGCTACCTCCCCAGTTACATTGTGAGAGAAATGGCAATCTTACTGAGTTAAGAATTGTTGAATTTGTCCACTATTTTCTTTTTTCTTGATTAAGGTTTTATCTTTCTTCCACTTTTCCTAAGTTTTATTTACTAATTACATTTTTTTCTTTCCTTAAGTTAAATTCACAGCTTGTTTTAGTTCTTTTATCACTGTTTACCAATATATAAACAATTTGCTTTCTATTTCTACCCATTAAATTTTTATATTTTTGTTGCATTATAATTGCTTTTAAAACAGTTGGGAAAGCAGTGTTAACTTCGTTTTTGGCACAGAAGTTAATTTGAAGAGGGATTTCTTGTTTTCCATCTTCAAGTAAATTTAAATTTGTCCTCTATTTTTTTCCTATTAATGCCTAATTTTATTGCATTGCCTCATTAGAGTTGTAGAATGTATACTTTTAAATATGGAAATTTTGTTTCGGTTTGGCCTAAGATATTTACATGTTTATGAAAACTACATTGTCTTTGTTACTTTTTCATTGTTGGAACAAAATGCTTGACACCCAAAAGTCAAAAGAGGAAACTTTTACTTTGACTCAATTTGCAGAGATTTCAGCCCATACTCAGCTGGCTCCAAGGCAGGACAGCATGGCAGAGTGGCATAGGAGAGGAGAAACAGTCCATGACATGGCAGGTAGGAAAGCAGGAAAAAAAAGACTTTTTCTTCTTTCTTTTTTTATTCCATCCAGGCTACAAACCAATTGGTTGGTGCCACCCACACCCAGGATGGCTCTTCCCTCTTCAGTAAATCTACCATCCATACTCAGAACTGTGATAAACCAACCAGTGTACTGATCACATATCTGTGATCCAGTATCATACACTTATGGTCCATTCACTCCCAAAAGCCCTGCCTATGTGCATATGATCCTTTGGGGGGCATCCAGACATAATCCATAACAACCATGAACTTTGGAAAATATTGTTTCCTATTTGTAGCTTAGATAGTTCTCCATATAGATCAGTTAAAGCAATTTATTCTTTTACTTCATTTGCCAACTATTTGTTCCATAAAAAAATGAGACATGTCTTTGAATATATCAGTATGATTGTATTTTCATCATTTTCTATTTATAATCCTAATAGCTCTTTACCGTTATTAACATTAGTGGTCATGATAACTTCATTTTAAATTATACTGCTAAGACAATATTAAAGAACTTCTACTTCAATTTTTCCCTTATATATTCTTACATGAATTTTAATTTGAACTCTAATAGTATGTTAGACATTTCTGCCTTGTTTCATGCTTGCTTAGTTTATCTCTGTATGATAAACTTCTCTAGTTCAACTACTTTTAGAATATCTCCCATGAATATCATGTAGAAAGCTTTGCAACTTTCAGGTATTATTTACTTTTTCTTTCTTGATTAGTAAAATATCAACTCTATCTTGTTCTGATAATGATTACCTTTTTAAAGACATATTAAACTTTTATTTTTCCATCAAGTAAAGTGCAAAAGCATTATCTACAGATTTTTTTAAACCATCTATGCCCACAATCCCTAGTAAACCCAAGTAAGGAAGAGAAAGATTGGATCTCTCATTTCTTCCACAAGCCTAGTACATAAATAAAGAGCTGGGTGTTGAAACATTGAACCCCACATGCTCTTACTAGCTCTTTCTCCATGATTTCATACATTTTTGTGACAGAATACTGGCTAGACCCAGCTGTTAAAATTTTATTTTCATAATCATCTCTATCCGTTCAAGAATTTTTAATTGACATTAAACTTTATATTAACTTTTAAAAAATATATGTTTGAAAAGCTATCATCTTTATCATCATTTTCTTTTTTATTACATTTTGCCAATAAGTAAAACTTCATTTATCTTAATTTCTCAGACATATAAAGAATTGCCTGGATTTTTTTTCTTAGTAAATAGATGTACTTTTTGTAATTTCTACATCATTTTTTCCTAACCTTATATATGGGCAGTTTTTCCTGGTTTAGAAATTTTGATTGTAATAATTCCCATTCAAAATTCTATAGGCATTACTATTTCAATTCAATGGATAATACTGTTTTGATAGATAAACTTCTATAGGTGTTGCTTCCTTTCACAATTCTATAGGCATTGTTTTCTGACATTTCAGGTTGCAGAAAAAGAGAGTGTAGCCAAATTAATATTTTCTAAGATAGAAATGTTACTTTTATCTCCTGAATATGTTTTAAAAATTTCAATTGGGTTTTAATTTTTCCAATTTGTACATGGTGATAAATCAAAAAGTCAAAGAGTTCTATAATCTGAAACAAAACAAAATAATATGATGCATACCTCTCCCATTTACTATAGGCCACCACTTTGAAGATACTAGTGATGTTTTTAAAGCTCTAGTACTTCCAAAACTCTTAATAGCATGCTTCTTCTGCTATTTGCATTCTGAAAAGAGTTCATCCAATTTTTATTGTAGTTTCTTAATACTATCCACCCCATTCTTCTAAGTATGGGGTTGTTGATGAGCTGGGGTGCTCTTTAGGGAAAATCATAACTTTGGCTTTTCATGCTAGTAGTTTATGTCTCTGGTTTCCTCCATCAGCAGTGTCTAGTTACACTGGTTCATATATGTATACCTCTTAGCTTCTCATATTTCCTTTCTACTTTTTTCTATCATATTTTTTGTTGTCACTTTCAATTTTTGTCTTTAAACATCATTTTATGTTCACGAAGTTCCAAGAGGAAGTAAAACTAATAGCATGTGTTAAATCTGGCAGTTTTGTTCACAAAACTTCAGATATTTTTAACCTCAAAATTCAGACACGGTAGCCAAATATATTGAAATGCATACCTTCTCTTCTCAGTTCTACCTCAGGATTTACAACCTATAATCTGAAATATTTCCTTTGCGAAGGGAAGATATGTCTTATTTTGTTTTCCCATACTCTTCATTTCACCCTCTAAAAATCTTATTATAAATGAATTATATCTTCCAGATCAATAGATTCTTCACTCCTATCATCATTTTGCCTATCATTTCCATCTGCTTTAATTTTTTCTGAATGCTGGGAAAATTTCTGTATTCTATTCCAGTTTAATTCTCTGCAATATTTCATGAAATATCTACTATTCTGTGGTGGTTGTTTTAAGTGTTTCTTAACCACATTTTAAATCTAGGATTCCTTTTTTGGTCTCAGATGATACTGTTTTGATAGACAAATTGTCCTTTCAAATCTTCCTAAGGACATGGATTATGTTTTAAAATTTCTTCTTAGTTAATGGAATGCATGTATTTCATAAGGGAATATTAGTTCTGCTTCCTAAGAATAATCCCCTTATATTTGTGCCAGTAAGTGTTTTATGTGCTTTTGATGTTTCTTTAATCTATTCATTTTTGAAGATGTGAGCCACACTTGGAAAGAGTATGGTATCTTCTTTTGAAGACACTGGACATAGGGCCTGACCACACTGCTGAGAACGAAACCCTGATGGGGAACAGGATGGAAGAATGGAAATGGCTCAAATCACACCACCACTCTCAGAAGTAAACCACTCTAGACAAGTACCAGACTAGGTGCTCTTGAACATGGCAGATCCATGGTAGTCTATTTATCTGAACCTCTTCTCTGCTTCATGGTTTAGCTCCAGACCCAGTGCTTTGATGCTTCCTCTGAAAGCTTGACTGTGTTGGAAGCAATTCAAATTCTCAGCCCTCTTGTTATGTTTTTATTTTTCTCTCAAGACAACCGGCATTGTTTGATTGTGTCATTTGCAAAATTCAAGTGATGCCTGTGTGATGCTATTAAAAGGTAGGTCCTTTAAGAGGTGAGTGGGCCACCGGGGTACCTCTCTCATGAATGGGGTTAAGGCCCTTATGAAAGAGTCTTCATTCATCATTCAGCTGTTGCCTACTTCCTTCCTTCATGTGAGGACACACCTTTCCTCTTCTCTCAAAGCAAAAAGGCACCATCTCGAAAGCAGAATCAGCCCCCACTAGAAAATATACTTGCCACTTAACACATTGATCTTGGGCCCTCCAGTCTTCAGAGCTGTGAGAAATAAATTTATTTTCTTTATAAATTATGTAGTTCAAGTCCTTTGTTACAGCAGTATAAATAGACTTAAGAGAACAAGTCAATGCAATGACTGTCCCAATGGCATTACTAATACTTGTGTTAGTACTAGTCCCAACAACTACTAAAAGTATTTCAGAGTATATATATGTCAGTCTAATTTTTCCAATTTGATTCCAGAAAGCAAGGATATTGTACAATCTAAAATGATTACCTTCTTATTATTAAGTCAACTGTTATAAACCCAAAGTAAAAGATATTTGAAAAATAATGAAGAAACAAAAAAAAGTAAAGTTTAAATCTATAAAAACAAAAACGATGTGGGTATGACAATTGCTAAGCTTAAGTAACACTAAGATGTTCCTTTGTTGTTATTTATTGTTCCACAGAGGCACACTAACCTTTCACCTCTCTGTGAAGATCATAGTCCAAATTCATGTCTTAAGCCCTGAGAGTAGATATAGTCACTCAAAAATGTATGCTAGCATGTTAATAGGAACACGTGCCATGTGTTCCATGACCAAATACATGAAAATACAAATGCCAAATAAGGACAGGGGCGATTGCCCTCCCCCAAGCCAGGAAAGGTTTTGTTACCAAAGGAATTATAAAAAGGTTTCTGTTTTCAGAGTTTTCAGAAACAATAGAGTATTAGCTTTTTCTTTGTTCAATTTTCTGCCATTAGCTAAAATATAGTGACAAAATCTGACCTTGGAAGTAGAAGTTTAAAAAATAGAAACAGCAGGGTCTTCCAACAAAAGTTTGATGTTAAAATCATATCTCTCAGAAGACAGCATAGGAGGACATCTTGATGATGCTGGGATTGTCAGTGACTTTCTAGACAAAATAAGGGCAAAATCTGTAAAAAAACAAAAACAAAAACAAAAAAAGGTTAATAAACTAGACTTCATTAAAATGAAAAACTTCTGCTCTGCAGAAGCCAGTGTCAAGAAAATAACACAAATAGCAAACTGGGATAAGATATACTTGCAAAAGACATGTCTGAAAAAGGACTGTTACCCCAAATGTACAAAAAGTTATTCAAACTCAACAGTGGGAAACCAAACAACTTTTTAAAAAAATGGGCCAAAGATTTCAACAGACACCTAAGCTCTGAAGAACTATGAAAGTCAAATAAACATGAAAACGTGCTCTATGTCATATGTCACTAAGGAAAGGCAAAGCAGAACACAAGATCTCACCACAGACCTGTGAGAATGGTCAAAATCCAGAATGCTGGCTACACCAAGTGCTGGTGAGGAGGTGGAACAACAGGACTCTCATTCATTGCTGAGGGGAATGTACAGTGAATGGCACACTTACTTTGGAAGACATTTGAGCAGCTTCTGAGAAAACTAAACATACCTTAACTATATGATCCAGCAATTGCTCTATTTTGATTCAGCCAAAGGAGCCCAAAATTTTTGTTGACATAAAAACCTGTACACAGAAGCTTATATGGCTTTATTTATAATTGTCAAAACTTGGAAGGAGTCAAAATGTCTTCCAATGGATGGTCTTCCATTTCGTAGATGGATGGACAAACTGTAGTACATCTGAGTGGTGGAATATTATTTAATGCTAAAAAAGAAATGAGCTGTGAAACTATGCAAACACGTGAAGGAAATTCAACCACATAATATTATGTGAGGGGAGCTAGTCCAGAAAGAGTTCAGACTATACATGTTTAGCAATAGCACAGTCTAGAAAGGGTAAAACTATGGAGACAGTTAAAAGGCTAAAGACATCCAGAGATAGAGAAGGGAGTGATTACACTGGAAGAACACAGCATATTTTTAAGGAACTAAAACTATTTCTTATGTTATTATAATGGAGGATGCATGTCATTTTTATATCTGTCAAAACTCATAGAATGTACAACACTAAGAATGAACTCAAATGTACACTAAAGGTACCACTTTGGCAAAGTTTGTTGAACATAAACTACACACATGCAGAGCTGAGGATATATGGAAAATCTCTAAAGTCTGCGTTTTCTGTTCAATTTTGCTGTTAACCTAAATGTTGCTCTAAAAAAATAAAACCCATAAAATAGATCCCTGAATTCCAAAGAAAAATTGTATTTGGAAACACTGACCTGGTTCTTAAAATTGACTATTTCCAGAAGCACAGTTTATAATGACATTGTGTATTACAGTGTAAAAATGGGGGAGATTTTGAAAGTTATTAGGAGTTTAATCTTTATGGATTAAACTGAGTGGTGGAATATTATTTAATGCTAAAAAAGAAATGAGCTGTGAAACTATGCAAACACATGAAGGAAATTCAACCACCTAATGTGTTGGTGAGATGGAGCACCCCCAAGGGCCATTTTGAATATACAGACATTTCTCTACTGCTTCATTTTGTCTCTTCTTCTACATTCCCCAAAGAATCCTCAATGATAACAGTTCTAGCTGTTTGGCTCCCAGGAGAGGTTGGTTGAATTTGCATTATAATTCATTGCCATCCCAGGGGAATGTTTCCCAACCATCCTCATTAAAGCTGTCATTTACAGGTCAGATGGTGGAGAAATGATTACACATATTTAAGAACCCCAAATGCAGATTGTCAAATTATCTCTGCAACTGAAAGAAGAGGGAAGATGAGAAGGAAAGGGAGAAGAAAGAAAGGCAGGAAGGGAAGAGGAAAGTTTTCTTAATCACATTCATTCCTTTCTGTAGATCCACAAACAGAACCCCAGGAATGGGAAGGTCGAATTTTGAGGTCTGAGTTGTAAAGTCAGATGCCAACAGGTCCTTGTTCTACAACATAACCCTCATTTTTATCTTTTCTTCTTCCACTGTTCTTTCCCTTTTTTATTTGTAGAGTTGGTGGAAGTACAGTGATAGAGGTGTGTACTGTTGCTACTTCTCACTGATTCCAATAATCCCTGCCACCTCCCACTGGAAGTCCTTGGGAACAACTTACTTCTTACAGGAAGAAGTAACAAGGAGGAAATTGGAAATCAAAAAAGAATGAGGTACAAGGTCTGTTGACCCCACTAACTGTACCACTGAAATGGGGCCTGCACATGGTTATGGGCAGCAATGATTCTATGTTCAGCTTTCTTGTTTTTCCTGAACCCTTGCTTTAGTCCTACATTCTTCCAACTTCGAAAATCCAGTCATAGACTCTGCACTACGATGTGCTGTGTGCAGCTCAGCTTTTTCCGGGACTCTGTCTTAGACAATCTGACTTTCTCTCTGCACTCCAGTGCTGTCTCCTGAAGCCAGATGCAGAGCAGGAAGGAAGCAGGGAAGGTAAATGCTCCTGTAAGTACACTCTCCAAAGTCAGGAGCTGTCCAGATCTTAGGCCATAGAGACCGTGCCTCTCCCATTATCTCACTTGTAGGGATGGGAGGACCTCACTGGGCTTCTACTCAGTGCCCAGTCCTATGACCTGTCTGTTCTAGTGATGGGAGATTCCGATCCTTCCCTCCATGTAAACCCACTTTCAGGAGTGGGAGAGGGTAAGATGATACACTTTTCCTACTTAGGGCTACAAAACAGAGCCCATGTCTTCCCCTCCTCCAGGGAAAGCGCTGCTCTAAGAGGCACCCTCACACCTGCCTGCATTTTAATTAGTATCATCCCATCATCTATCAACAGCAAGTCAACATGCTTCACACCAGGGGAGAAAAACAATCCTCGCCTTGTCAGCCCTGCCTCTCTGGAGCAGCTGAGGGTCTCAACCCCCCTGACTCTCTGCCACCTTCTTTTCCCTGGGGACTGTTGACAGGGTGTGGTGATGGCTTTGGCATCAGGAGGTGGCAGCATGGGAATGTGGCAAAATGGTTTGAGGCCAACTGCTGGGCTGTACAACCACTCTGTACCAACTCTGCTCAAGATCTGGCAATCCGCAGAGCAACCCCATGTGATGGGAGTGTCTATTTCTATCTCAATGGAGGCCACACTGGGGATTGGAGAAGTTCTGAGACTCACTGAGGTCATACTACTAACACAGAGCAAGGCTGGGCAAATGAGTGCAAATCTGGCCTGAGGATTTCTGGGCTCTTTCTGCTGTCTTTTCTACATCCATGCTCTTGAGTCAGGACTCATTTAGCTGGACTTCAGAGTGCTATCCCAGAGGGTCTTTGCCTTTTCCTGAGACTCCAGCAGCAAGATGAGAAGTACTTTATCCATCAAAAGGAGACAGAAGGTAGAAATAGGCAAGACCTGTAGGTGACCCTACTGCGGGGGCATGTCTGTGCTTGTAGGGTTGTGTGTGCTTGTGTGCACACATACAACATGTATGTGTGTGGGGTTCAGAAGAGTGTATGATTGTGACTATGAGCTGGTTTTTATATGTATCCATGCCTGGTGAAAGAGTGATGCACTGTTAGCCTACATGGGTGTGCTCCATCCCAACCTGGAGACAGGACCACAGTGTGGGTGACACATGCTGCCAGGCAATCCTGCGCTCAAGTGAATCAGCCGTCTCTGAGAGCCATTCTTCATCCTTAAACTTGCAATAAGCTGATTCACTGAAACAAAGTATGGATCACCTAATATGGTATTTTGGCACTTGGTAAATGCTCAGTGAATTCTATGTACTAACTAGTTTTAAATTCACTTAGTCTGCTTTTCATGTATCTTTCCCATGGAGATAAGGACTTTGTTATGATTTGCCTTCTCTGCAGTTTAGGAAGCAATGAAATGCTTAGTTCTTTGTAGAAATTCCTAGGAGCCCTCACCAACTCAGGAATCCCTCCCTTTCCAGTTCTCACAAAGACTGTGTCTTTAACAGGAAGAAAAGCTATAAATGATGACACACGTAAAGTGCTTCCAAAGCCTGTAAAAAAAAAAGAATTCCACTCCTTGCCCTTCACAAGGATGTGAAGACATGTCCTTTCCTAAGCCTAGCTCTCTCCCCTGTTTTTCTTTGCAAACCCCTAGGTTCTGGAAAATCTCCATCTGCCTTTAAAGCTGGCTTCTATTATCCCTATTAAAGAAAACCCCACTCAGCTGGGTCCTCAGCTACTTAGTAACAATTGTCCAATTTCCAGTCTCACTTCCTTTTATCACAGAATTGCCTGAGCAGGTGGTCCTCAGTGACTCCTCTCCTCCTCTTAGGATAATGCCTTCCTTTGTGCTCAGCCTGGCAGGAGAGGCTCTCATGCGAATGCTGCTGCCTGTGGACTCCAGGGCTTGAGTCTTTGCCAGTCCTGGGATTTCTCTCCTGGTGATTCCAGTGGAGGTGCTGGGACTGTCCTAAGGGACACACACCAGAGAATCAGGTCGAATTGGGGATCCCAAATAAGGCAGAGGCTGGAGATAGCAAGAGCAGACTACCAACAGACTATGAGGCAGGACACAAGGAGTCAGGAAAAGGGACTCGGCCACATCCTGGAGGGACATCTCTTGGTTTTCTAATTGGGGTGGAGACAGCTGACCATCTCCCACTTCCTGAAGCATCCCCTTCAAAGTATTCCTTCTTAGCTCCTCTCATCCCATTATGATTGTAGGCATAATTTTGTTTTCCCAGACTTTTCATGGCTTCTTCCTTTCCCCCACCCCTGATCCTTTTTGATCTGATTCCCTTAAAAATAACTTCAAACTATTCAAGGGAATGAAAATTCTTGCTGGAGTGGGGAGATTATTACAGTGCATCACAATGTCCCCTGGGCTGTGCCTGGATAACTCTGCGCCAGGAGCAGAGATCTGAAAGGAGCTGTGGACATGGTGCAGGAGAAGAGAGTAGGCCAGGGGTAGGAGTAAAACCAGTGAAGATCATGGACACAAGCTTGAAATGCTTTTTCTTTCTACTAAGCTAAAAGGTTTCTCTGATGTGAATCAAAATAGCGGGAATGGTGGCAGGAAGGGGCTGAAACAGTGGCTGTCAGGGAGAATCTTACAATTGTAGAGATAGAAAGGTGGTGACAGCAGTAGATAGCGATTGTGGCCACAGTGTGATACTGAAGTGACTGAAGATGGTAAGGGTGGTGTGGAGCTCTTATCTGAAACATTCTCCCCACTCTGTGTCCGGTCAAGTACTACCCACCTCATTGCAGATGGGAAAGAACTAGGGATTTGGGAGTCAGAATTCCTACTGCTCCTAAAGCCCTGCAAATCTTATCTTTTTGTTTCCCCCTTTGCTCACCTATCATATGTGAGAATCAGAGTAGGTGAATTCCTATAGTACTGTCACTCCTTAAATTGCAGGATTTTAATATTTCAGGCTTAATTTGACTCTTGCTTTCTCCTAAACACTCTACATCACAAATTTCCTTTTGCGGAAGTGTTGGAAGAAGGCCTGATACTTAACTATTCTTTCGGTATCAGCACTATGCTTACTTCAGTGTCCTGGTCTTGGGGTTGGATTCCCATATGGACTATTTTTGGTTCAGTGCCTGGAATAATATTTCACATATAATAGACATTCAATACATGTTTGATATTTCTTAAGGATGAAGATTTCCTCAACTCACAACTTCTTGGAACTTCTTACATTCCAAGCCCCGACCTAGGTCATGGGAATGAAAAGATTTAAGGACCATTTCTGTGGGTTCTTCCCAGTGAAGGCAGCAGATATGTAAACCAATAAGCAAAGCACCACGTGATGCGTTCTCACAATGTGCATGTGAACAGAGCACAGTCACTTGCTGAGGAAAGGACCCAGGTCAGATGTGAGAAAGGCTGCTATGCTTAGCAAATCTTGGAGGATGATTCTTGCCTTCCTTATGACAAAGCAAAAAAGATATTTAGGCAAAACGGGCTGAATTGTACAGATAGAACTATGGACCAAAGGAATTGTTGGACAGCATGACTGCTGCTGTGAACACACTTGAACTTCGCCCTACAGGTGCCTTTGAAGGGTTTAGGCAGGAGCACACCACGGTCCAGTATTTTCAGAAAGGCCTTTGTTGGCCAGGTAGAGAATGGGTTGCAGTTTGACCACAGAATAGTCTACGCAGAGTCCAGACTTTCTGCTGAGACCTAACAGAAACCTCCACAGAAGGAATAAATGGGGACACAAAACGAAACTCAGTGGGGACTACAGAAGAGGAACCCATGAGTGACAATGACTTGCTAGATCAGAGCGTGAAGAGTGGAGAAAAGTTCAGAATGCTTCTAAACTCTCTTGCTAGGATGACAGGTCCTATGAGAAAGGATACAGCAGGGGGACCCATTAAGGGCAAACGGTAGAAAATGGCTGTATGTCTTTTGTCTCCAGACTGTGTGCAGTGGACACTCAGGAGAAACAGAACCTTCATTTCTCCCCATCCCTCCCCTGTCGGCATCGCAGCAGCTCAGAAGGCTCTACTGACCAGAGCTCTTGCAGAGGCCAGAAACAGGCTTGAGAGAACAAAGGACATCTTAGTGGTCCAAGAAGTCATGAGTTGCATTTCTCAATGACCAATGAGACCCATAACCATTTTCCCTTAGAAGGCCCCCAAAGAACTCTGAGCTTGATGGGGTTGAGTAGTGGGCTTTTATTTCTGCCTTAAAAAAAAATAACCAAAAGCAATTTCCATTTTATCCCTTTTGTCCCTTCATCCAAGCAAATGCCGGTAGGATCTGGCAACCTGAGTTCAATAGCCAGTCCTTTTGGTCTTTCAAAGGCTATGAATGTACTAAGAGCACTCAACCCTTCTGAAGATATGCAAATCCGTGCATTTAAAAGATTTACATTCATCCTTCACAGGCCCTGAAATATAAATATGAAATACCCAGAACCTTGTCACTTCAGTAATAATTAAGCTGATGGCCTATTATGTTCGATTGCAAATCAATATAGTATCTTTTGGTGCCACTTGAGTTCTTGAGGGTTGGCGTCGGGCCAGCTCCAGTTATACAATTGAATTGCTGCAGCTGCCTGGGAAACTTCGCTGCCGTTCCCATTCAGGAAGAATAGGCGGGTAACAATGGTGACCAGCCTCCCTGCAGTAATTGTGTACGAGGACACATTTCCAATGGGGTTTTTGTTCAGCAGGTGCTGTTATTTTAGTTTAATTTGAATTCTGAAATATGGAGGAGAGAAGGAGACCAATCTTAACAGCATCTAACCTACAGCTGTTCGAAAGAGGCCAGCAAACAGCACATGTTGCTTAGATGGAAATCATAATTGCTCATTCTCCCTGGGATGTTGGCCCACCAACGTGGAGCCTCTGAAATTAGCCAGCATTTTTTTCCAGCATTTTCCCCAGTGGCAAGGCCTCGGCAGAGCACAGGAAGAACTATTCTAGAGTGACTCGCTCCCCAGGAGGCTTTTGCCGCTGCTCTGTCTCCTCCTTCTTCTCTTTCTTTCTTTCTTCTCCCTGGTCAGCTCAGATGGATTCCAGATGCTACACGATATACGTCCTGCATTGGCCTCTTCATTTGAGTTAGCCATACAGAGCATGAGGAAATAGGCAACAGAAAGGGCAGTGGTGGGTCCAGGGCCAGACTCCCTGGGGCAGAGGGACCTATACTCCTTGGTGAGGGTCAGGGCTATTGAGGACAAGGAGAAAACTCCAGTGGTAAGAACAGCATCAGTATGCAGACTCTGATCCAGATAAGGAATAATGCCAACCTGGTAAACGCCCACTCACAAGATCTGTTCAGATGCTTTGTGTTGCTAGTTACATCATCACAACCTTCCCAGGAGGGAGGAGACAGTCTTCCCATTTCATGGAGTGAGAAGCTGAGGTGCAGGGAGGTTAAAAGATCACCTAGTGTGGAAAGAAGCTGGGGTGGCAAGGACAATCCTTGACTTGAAATTTTATGCCCTTTTCCTACAACTGTCTCTTCTTTGTTCTAGTGAGTTCCTCCAGCTCCATGGCTGCTAAAGGTCTTGAGAGATCTGCTTCCTTCAGCCCCTAGAGTGTGGAAGAGAGCCTGTTTCTTTCTTTCTTTTTTTTTTTTTTTATCGGTACCGGGGATCCAACTCATGACTGCATGCTTGTAAGGCAGGCGCTTATGCCACTGAGCTAAATCTCCAGCCCCGAGAGCCTGTTTCTATGACAAAGATTGAATTCCTCTCATTTCCATGCTGGAACCCAGTGTTTACATGTTTTGGGGCTTGGATTTAGGATTGGTCAGAGGTGTAGACCCTAAATACCTAAGTCACCTTTCTTCCCACCCTTCTCCCCTTCCCTTGTTCCCCCTCATCCTCACCTTCCTCCTTCTTTGTCTTCACGTTTGTTTAATATCTCCTACAAGGCTGGTGCTGGACTAAACACTATAGGGATACCAAGATGAACAAAATAATTTGGGGCCTCAGTGAGCCCAGTCCTGAAGAGTAGTAGCAACAGCTTTAGTGGGATGCACTGTGAGCTGACGGCCAGCGTAGTAGAAGGCTTCATAGTGGGGCAGCGGGGAATCGAGGCAGATCACTCTGAATGTGTTAAGTTCTTGCAAGCAGAGAAAGGAGACAGGGACCAGATATGGCATGAGTCACTGTTCTTTCCCTATCAGTGACCCACTGTTAATATGGAATAAAAAAGCTGTGAGATTGGAGAGAGGGCTGCTAGCTAGGCTCCCATAATGGCCTCAGGTTCAGGCATGGGATGAATGTTTTGTGTGGAGTGTGACCCTGAAAGGACACATAGGGTGTGTTGCCCACATGTCCATTGTCAGTCCCTTCTATCCTTGGAGAATGGGCACTTGCCAGCCTATTCTGGGCATGGATGGAGCAGGGCTTCAGCGCAGTTGCTGCTGCCATCAGAATGGAAGACAAGTCCTAAAGCTTAGCACTCTGAGGCTCACAGAGGACCTCTGCTCTGCCAAGGACACTTTGCCTTCCCTTAAGCTTTAGAGGCTGTCAGTTCCTCAGCCTAACTTTCATGTTCAACCAACCCAAACTCTCTTTAAAACGTTCCTTGGGACAGGTGTGGAGGAGTCCCGGAAGCCACACCAGGAACGGGCTTAATCTCCAGGCCCCTTGTCTCATTGGACTTGGACTCCAGAGTGGTTATGAATCCCATGGCCAACAACCAGACACATCTGGGTCTCGAGAGGAGGCTAAGAGGGTGTTTAGTGACATGAACCTAAAAATCAGACCAAGTGCAGTTGGAGCCTGATTTTGTCACTTCTGGCTGCGTAACTGTCACTTAACCGTCTCATCTACAAATGAGACTACTATCTCTAAGTGATAGGGTTGTTACAAAGTTTAGGTCAATTAATAAATTTAAAATTTTAATCAACGCTTGGCTCTTACAGCCCTCTACATTTCAGCTCCGAGTAGTGATACAATAGGGGCGGTAGCAAAGAAGTGGCAATAGAGTGGCAGTAAGAGTCACAATGATCGTGCAAGGGTAGCAGTATTGACTATAGCAGTGGCAGTAATAGCAGTGCTATGGTAGCATAGTAATGGTAGTGGGGTATTAGTAGTGGTAATGATAGTCTAGTAACAATAGCAGAAGTGGTGATATAGTAATAGTCTTGGTAATGATAATGTTAGGAGGACCAGTAGTATTGTAGAGTGTAGGGGTAGCAGTGGTAATATAATAATGCACTGTAACAGTAATAGTGACAATGGTAATAGCATTAGGAAGCTCCAAGAGCTGGGAAAGTTTCTGTACACTCATCTCAACTGAAAACGGGATAAATGTTGTGTCTCTCACAGCTGTGATGATGTTAACAAATAATCCAGTTCCACAGACATCTACTGAGCACTCTGAACATATGTGAAATTGCATATAGCCCAGAGGCTGCTGCCTGGAATTTCAAACAATGCTACATAAATTTAAATTTGAAACCCTCACGCGTTAAGTAACCAGGTGTTTTTCTCCATGATTCATTCTTTGCAAGGAAAGCAATCGCGTTTGTAGAGAAAGGAAGCCAGATTGCCGAAGTGCAGGCTGGACAGTGTAAACCGAGGGTGGGGACCACGGTGTCTCTTTTGCCATTGGGTTCTCATGGCTTAGCGCCATGGCTGGTATAACATGTATTTAAGTGGGTAACATGTTTTCTTGTTAGAGATTTATTGAGTGCAATAAAGAACAGTACCGTACTGAGACGCCTAAATAAAAAAGAGTGCTCTGGTTCCAGAATACTTTCTCTCATAAGGGAAGGTAATGGCTTCAGATAGGACTGCAAAGTAAGAAACTCTCCTTTTGGGGGTCTCAGGGCTGCCTTAATGAAAGAGCTTTGGGAATGTGGGAGAATCTGCTCTGTAGCAGCAACTCTATCTCCATGTTTTTATTCTAAGCAAGCCGGACAGACCCAGGACATCCGTGGGTAAGAATTTGTTTTGGCAGCTTAAGCAATGAAGGGAAGCCAAGAACCTGAGGTTATTCAGTTAAACACCACATGATAATCTCAATGTATTTTGTATAATCCCAGAAAACTTTTGATTTTAAGAAAGGGTAATCCAAGAACAACTAGTTCCTGTGAGATTCTTATTCTTTGCCAGGCAAGACTCAGTATAAAAGGAAGACAAGTGAGGTCAGGAAGAAATTGTTCAGTCCAGGCCTGATTCAGATGTAGAAGCCTTTTCTAGTCATCAAACACTGTGGACAGATGGGGCTCCTGATCCACCAGGGTCTGAGGTATAGGTGATTGCTTTGGCTTTGTCCATCTGAAAGCATAGATGCTGTGGTCTGAGTGTACCCCTTCCCACACACCCTATTCATGCACTGCAGATTTAATACCCACAAAAGATGTTTTGGGAGGCAGGAATTAGTGGGAACTGTTCAGGTCATGAGGGCAGAGGTCCTCACAAGTAGATTAATGCTCCTGTAAAAAGGACTGCAGGAATGGGTTTGCTCTCCAATACTGTTCTGTGCTGTGAGAATATTTATTTCTCATCCTCTTCTTCCCTGCATTCATGCATAAAACAAGAAAACCAAAAGCAGATGCTTGTCCCTTGATTTAGGGCCTACAGCCTCTGCACCTGAACAATCAATTTCTTTTATTTATAAATTACCCAAACTCAAGTATTCTTTTATAACCCCACAATACAGACTAAGGTAATGGGCACTGGAATTCACTAAAAATAGAAACAAACATGGTGGCCTCTGAGAACATGCTGAAGATGTCCTCAATGAAGATTTACTCTGCCAGGGCCTGGTGGGGAGAGATCATGAAGGCGGGGTTCCCAAGAGAGAGTTGTCTATACTAGAACCAAGAGTCAGCTGAGTTCCTGGGCCATAGCACAAAGCTCTCAGCATGACAGAATGGACCCTGGTGATTGTGAGATGATTCAAAGATTCTATTGGTTGGGGTCTCTTTTGCATCCCCATTCTTTCAACAACCCTCTCAGTTAGTAGATCAGCTAAGGATCTGTAATTGGGTTGAAGTGGTGCTAATGGCTGATAGACATGTATTTCCTCAGGATAAGGACATATACAGAAATATGTATATATGTAATATCTTCATAATAAAATGATTTTAAACATCACCTACACACACAAGCGTGCTCACACGTGCTTGCTTTCCCACCCACTAATTCCATTTTATAGTTAGGACGGCTCAGCTTTGTTAGAAGATTGACAATGAGGTACCATCAGATGAAGCTGGAACATAACCTGCATCTTCCTGCTCCTGCTCCGGATCGACTGATTCTAATGTGTCCACACGTCACCTTCCACCCGCAGGCTCTCTTCATTCCTTGCTGTCGAGCTATTTGGCATTTGGAAATCATCTGTATTTTCTCTAGGATGATTTTTACTTGTATCTAGCAGATCAAGAGTGATGTGTTCCCATGGAAAAAAAATCACTGTGGGCTCAAAATAAAGTGTTACCATGGGTTCTACAAAAATTACCTAATGAGGTTTAAAAGTGTATGAGAGGGAGGGAGGGAGGGATGGAGGGAAGGAGAGAGAGAGGAAAAGAGAGAGAAAGAAATATACATAAATGCATATACAAGTATATATATAAAAGTTATGTACAATATGGATAGGATATATAATATCTAAAATGTTAACTTCTTTTGGTGTGGGTTCATGTGTGTAGAGGAAAATGCTTGAAATTAAATCCTAATTCTGTTGCTTCCAAGTTTAGCAACTTTGGTTGTGTAATTACTTTCTCCCACATTTAATTTTATCATTTAAAAAGAAGAATAATGACACTTCTTTCCAAGGGTTTTGGTAAAGCTCGTGCAAGAACATGCATGCATTTGGTTTTAAGTGAACAGAAATATTCAGCCATAGTGATTTAAACACATCTAGGTTTACTTTCCTCACACAAAAATATATCTGGAGGCAAGTAATTGCTATTATTAACTTAGCTGTTCAACTCTATGTGGGCCGATGTCTTTAAAATTCTCTTCTTTCCCTCATGGCTGCATTATGGCTCTGCCACTCTCTCTGTCACACCTACCACCCAGCAGTAAGTGGTAAGGTGGAAGAGTGTCTCAGCTGGGAAAGCAAATCTTTCCCAGGAGTCCCACAGAAAACTTCCACTTATCATGTCCAGGCTTGCACCGTATGGACACATCTGGCAGAAAGCTGGCTCTAAAGAAAGAGAAGTTTAGGAAATCGTCAACCTACTGTGTCAGCGTGAAGTCTCCAGTTAGGACACAAGCATGTGTGTGTGGAATTAATTCTTTCATTTTATGTGTAGCCTTTTTTTTTTTTTCTTTTTGGGTACAGGGGATTGAACTCATGACCTTGCAATTACCAAGCAAGTGCTTGAACTGCTGAGCTAAATCCCCAGCCCAATTCTTTCATTTTATTCTTTCTGAAAACTTCTATAAACAGCAGGAACTCTAGAATAGAAGAAAGACTATGGGGTTAGTGAGATGTCAGTAAGTTTGCTGAACTTCAGGAACTGGGGTGTTTGCTGGCAGATTTACTTAGGCATGCAGGCTGGTTGGTTTGAAGATCAAGGATAGCCAGTGAATGAGGCAAGGGAGGACCACGGAGGACTAGCAAGGGGAGAGGCATGTCACCCTATTGTACCCTAGCCACACTGGCTGGGCTGCTGGGCACTTCCATCTGGATCTTGGCACTTTCCACATTCAAGACATGCATAAACTAAGTGATATTTCAGACTCCATGTCATCTTTCCTGGGCTTTCCATCAGAGGTGGCTTGGTGTTCTCCTTATTAGCAGCCTCTTATATTCATAGCCCTTGAGGTTTGAGGATTGCTTCCCTGTCAGTGTCAGCCCTGCAGGCAGTGCTGATGGCAGAGTAGTCAAGCAAAGAGGTGAACAAGTTGGAGGAGAGCATTCTTACTTTGGGGGAAGCAGTGTGTGAACTGCAGAAGCTCTGTCCCAAGGAGGACCATCTGGATTAAGCAAGGTGGATTCCTATCCCTTGTGTCTCTTTTCTCCACACCCTCTCAGGCAAAACACTGTCACTTGGTCTTCTCTGATATCTCTCTTTTCCTTGGTGTCATGAGGGTTATAGGAACAGCCTCACTCTGGGCTCTAGGATCACAGTCTCTCTTTTCTGGTCATATTAGTAGAACTATAGAAACCTGGAAAATTGATTTCTAAGGCTTCTCTCCAATTTCCAGCCATGTAACTATACCTCCACGAGTCTCACTTAGCACATCTGTACAGTGGAAATGTCAGAATATTCTTGCAGAATTATTGTCAAGACTGAGATAATCAAAGAAAGGGGCTTTGGGAACTCCTAGGACTAATTTGGTGGGGGTTTGAGTAAAGAAAGAACAAAAGGAGCAGGTGGGCTTTCCTGTCTCTCATCTAAAGAGTCAACTCTTCTGTTTTATTATTTTTTTTCTATGCTGGGCTTCTAGGGAAATATTTATGTTAAACTTTTCTTCAAAAAATAATAACAAATAAAGAAGCCAATTTATGTGAAGTGCATAGTAGCTATTACATAGCAAATAAATATTGCTTACTTCTTCCCAAGCTCTTTTATTTTTGAAAATGGTGTTTGTCATTTCCCATGGCTTTCACTCCATGTACTTTTAAAAGTTAAAAAAAATGCACTAAATGCCTGTCAGTTGCATCTAATTATGAAAATGGTTGGTCCAGTGATTCTGTGTGTTGGAATCACAGCTCCGGTGCTTATCTCTTAATCCATCAGTTCCAGATGACCATCCAAGGACTCATTTTTCTTTGGTGTGACTTCTCTTTGCAGCCAAAATTTCCTGGACCTGCCTAAACTCCTATCCCTGGGCAGCTCCCTTTCTCTTACCCAACCTGATGAATGACCAACAAATCTGGTTTAAGCAAAGGGCACATTTTCACTAGAAAACAATTAAAGTGACCAAAATCTGCAAAGGTCTGATAAATAGCCACTCATTTGCCTGAACAGATGCCAGTTACTGCTGAAGAAAAATAAAGCACCTGGAGTTCAGGAGTTTGCTGCTGTCTAGAGCTCCTAGCACTAGTGTCAAAAAAAATGGAATGAAATAGAGATAATCTTTTTATAGAAAGGGAACCAGGGAACAGAGGAACATGAGATGCAGGTGTAGAGATTTCCATACCCAAGTGAAAGCAAAATCCAGGAATTCCTAGCTAGACCTGTTCTTTTTTAGCAGAGAGGTTGGTGAGTTGGATGTACAAACTTCTTTTTAAGGGTTGTGTATTTCTTCTTTGTGTCCCTTTGTAGTCCCTGCACGGGACCCTGAGATTCAGGCTACTTATCAAGCAAGCCTGAAAACATTAGAGCCATAGGAGAACTAGTAGTGAGCACTTCTGTGATTAGAGACCTTGGCTCCTGTAAAAGATGGCATTTATAAATGCATTAATAGGTGAAGTCTGGGAAGATCCATATGGTATAGTGGGTAAAACCATAGATTTTGGAATTTTGAGGAGGAAACCATCTCTGTTGGAAGAGATTCAGAAAGCCCCATGGCAGACATTCCATTTCAAATGGCAGAACACAAGATGCAGAGGTGCTAAGAGCACTTCAGAATGATGATGTGAGTCCAGGATGGGAGAAGAGAGAGTCTGAGTTATTCTTGGGAACCACCTGGAGTCCTGGAAGATCCTGGAGTTTGGATACAGAAGATCAAGTTCTAGGCCAAATTTCTAGCTGTTCATGGGAGATGAAGGTCGAAGGAAAAGTCCGTGCCTAAATTCACCCAACCAATGAAAGGCTCCTGGGGAAGTTTCAGAGTGACAGCTAACCAACAAACAAAGCATCAGAAACACAAGATGAGTTTAGCCAATCACCAGCTAACTGAAATGTTCAAGTTCAAAGGAAATACAATGCCAAATGATAGGCAAAACCTTCCTGGAGAAAGCACAAAGAGAGACCTTAAAATTGAGCTAGAAGGTAAGTAATAGGGAAAGAAATTGGTATGGGAAGACCGGGCATTGGGTCAGGCACATAGATGCTCAAGATTAATTGCAGTGTTAATTTTGATGACCAAATATATGACAGATATTTTATTTACATCATATCTTATCTTTAAAATAACCCTTCTCGATACAAATAATTGTTCTTTTTTAAAATTTTTATTTAAAGAGAAAAAAAGGCAAAACAGAAAAAAGGGAAGAAAAAATACAGAATTTCAAAAAAAATAAACAGAAATCACTGGTTGATAAATTACATATTGTCATCAGAGACATAGTTGTTCAAGTTACAAAATTAAAGCATACAAAGTGGACATTCAAACAGTGAGGCTGCAAACAGTTCTGTTCAACGATCTAAAAAACTTAGCAACATGGTTATCAATCCCACACACTTAAACATGCATGCAATTATATCCTTTAGAGTACTTTCTTTTCCTCTTTTTATTTTTATTTATTTATTTTAATTTTTTATTATTTTGAAGGTAGTGAAATACAACAGAACAAGACAGAACAAAGCCAACTGAGACAGTGCAGTGAAATTGGTACAAAAACCCTCAAAAGGTTACTGACATAACAGTAATAGGTACCATAGTATATATCCCATTATCTTCACAACAGTTGTTCTTTCAATCAGTATAGTCAAATCAAAGGAAATACAGGACATTCTAGAACTTATCAAAATAGAATATTGAATAGAGTAATACCATTAATCAGAACAAAGCAAAACAGTGGTAACAATATTTGCCTTCAAAGAGATGGTAGAAGGAAATCCCCCCTATTTGCTACATTGCATATGGTCAGCCTCTCAAGAGATGTCTAGATCTCTAGCTCCCACTTGCTAATGGGGTAGGAGGGGATTGATTTTCAGCCTGCCAGTAGGCTCATGGGAGCCTCGGAGTGATTCTTCTCCTGCCTCATGCCAGAGGCACTTACTGAGAGGGCGGGGAAATTGCCTTTGTGTGTTGTGCCTTGAGTCCCTCCATGGTCAGATTTCTGGAGCTACTGGTTCTCCCAGTTCAGGCCAGGGGCCTCTACCAAGACGGGGAGCAGATTGCCTTTGTGTGCTGCCCCCTAAGTCCCTCCATGGTCGGATCTCTGGAGCTGCTGGTTCTCCTCCACAAATAATTATTCTGATTTTGCAAATTAAGAAGCAGAGGGTGAAAGTGATTTAATACGTAATCAAATCCACCCTGCTATCAGGAATCAGAGCAAAGAAGTAATATTAATACCAATATCTCCTGTACCAATTGATTTATAGATTGACTTGGTTGTTTATTTGTTGTAGAATTTCACAATAATTACTATCCCATTTTGTTCATGAAAGAACAGATAAGAATAATTAATTTGCCCAATGTCACACAACAAGGATGTGGCAGGTTCTTATCTAAGGGCAGAGCTGCTGCTTTTTATAAGATAATGTCTTCTTTCATTAATGTGAATTGAAATGGGCAAAACAAGAGTATAAAGAGGTAGAGGTTGGTTAAAGCTTGTCCACCTGCAGGGTCTTGAGACCATTGCCTCCTCACCATCAGACCTGTAAATCCTGAAATACATAACACCTTGATCTTGACTCTACCTCATGTACTAAGTCTTCTCAGGCACTTCAGTATCCTTAACTCTCTCTGCACTGTGGTTTGAGTGATGAAAGTGTTTTATCTCTGCTTTCCCTTGGACATAGTTTTGTACAAATCTGTTGGCTCCCTAATCTCTAGGATGGTTACTTCTCTTTGATCCTCAGTTTCTTCTTTTGTAAAACTGGCATGTCAATTTCTAGCTGAAGGACTGTGAACATTAAACTCTGTTAATGAAAATTTTAGAGTAATGGCTGGCACATATTTGCCCCTCTATATCCAGTTATCATTGCCATGATCTCCACAGTAGATGGTGTGGCTACAAATGTCACTATTTCCATCTCCCCTGGCACTCAGTCCCAAACACCCCAGGACCCACCAGACCTGCACAAACTAGCCAGCATCTTGCAGTTCTTTTTCTGATGGTATGGACTTCCAACAAGATCTCTTTGCCAAATGAAAGGAGGATTGAGCTAGAAGGATGGGGTAGGGTGAGGTGTTCCTGAGCAGGATCACCAGTAGTTTCAGCAAAAATTTTTGGAAATAATAGTGGGCATAGGGTGGTGGATAACAGATAAAGCGGTTGTGGCCCCACAGCCAGCCAAGATTCCCCAGGGGAACATTTCTGAGAAGAAAATGAAGTCTCTTTCTCTCTTCTTCCTTCCTATCTCGCCCTCCTTTGCTAACTCTGGACTCCAGCTGGTCGGGGAGGCAGATCACCTCTGCCTGGTCATTAACAGTTCATTTGCTTAAATACCCATCATCATTACTGCCAATGGCTCCTCAGGGCCCCATTGTATCCCAGGAACTGCAGGAACCATTCTCCTCTGACTGATGGCCCCACAATCGGCCCTGCCACCTGCTAATGACTCCTGGGCTGGCAGCCCAGCTCAGGGGCAGCAGGATGTGGAATACTGAAGGAGGCCTGTGTTTCTCCTTGTGAGCTTCTTTGACCCTCGCATTACTGGAGAGGACTTGGCCTTGAGGATGACAATGCCTAATGTCCTCCAAAGAAATGGATACAGATGACAACCTCAGGGCCCTCTCTCTCTCAGTCTCTCTCTCTCTCTCTCTCTCTCTCTCTCTCTCTCTCTCTCTCTCTCTTTATCAAATATCAGTTCCTGGGAGTTCAGCCTGCTTGAGGCCAAGGGTTTTTTTTTTTCCTATCGGATGCATCTTCTGAGTATGTGTGTAGATCTGAAGTTCAAGAGAAAGCAGAATTCTATCACTTTACTACCATATCATACTAAGGAATTTGGAAAGACACTGTCCTCCCTTGCATGTGCTTCCAAGTAGATAGGACTGAGACCACTTTCCAGGTGAGGAATCTAAGGATTTGAGTGAGCTGCCCAAAGGCACAGAATTAGGGCAGAGTTGTCAGTTTTCCAGTTCAGTTTTGTCTGAATCTAAAAGCTCAGGTGTTCACAGTGAGAGAAACCTGAAGAATCTGCAAAATTGAGAAGCCAGGGGCCAGGGATTTAGTTCAGCAGCATGAGTGCCTGCCTGGCAAGCGCTAGGTCATGAGTTTGACCCTCAGTACAAAAAAAAAAAAATTGAGAAGCCAACAGTAACAGAACAACTGAGCCCCAAATGAGCAGCTCTATATATCACACTGTGTTTTAAGTTAAAGATTTCACTCAATTATGGAGGCATTTTGAGTTTGTATTTTTATTTTATTACTTTTTCTTTACTTCAATTTGCAAAGTCCCAGTCTTTCCTGCTTGCCATATTACTTCCTAGGATAGTTAAGATGATTTCCATTGTCCTAAGAGCAAAAGGCTGCTCTTAATAACAGTAGTGCCTGACTTTCCTACATACTAGATTCTTTTTGAAGTCTCACATGTATTGAATCATTTAATATTTTCAAGAAGCCTGGGAAGTTATTCCTATCGTTATCACCATATATATATATGAAGGAATGGAGAGTAGAGAGGCTAAGAAAGTTGCTTAGGGGCCTCCCAGCTAGTACACTAGAATCCATAAAGGACATGGTGAGAGAGATGTTTCTCTAAGGTCACTTTCATGTGTAAGTAATAGATTCAGAAGCCAGGGACCAGACTGCTATAGAATGAAGCAGGTTTTCAAGCATCTAAAACCTGCCTGTGTTTTGTGGTGGGGCCATGGCATGGGGCTAAACTCGTGATTGCCGAGCAAGTGTGTCTCACTGGACATTTGAGAGCAATGTCCAGGTCAGCTAACTGTCAGTGACAGGAGGAAGCAGGAAAGCAGCAGATTCAATGAAATCTAAAAGCTGCTGGCAGTCAGGCAGCTGGACAGAGGTCATTAACAGGGGTCAAGGGAAGTATCAATTCTCTGCCTCATGCTGGGTGCCAAATCAAGAATGCATTCTGAGGAAGGTCCTGAGGCCTTCCTGAATTTCTGTTGTGACTTCTAAATCAGGAGCAATGAACGCCTCCTTCTCTGTATCCCTAGTGTGTGGCCTACTTCCCAATTTTCACACTTTCTTCTTTGTGTGGGTTCCAAAGTCAAACATGCCATTTGTTATAGTTCGTGTGTTGGTATCCCCCCAAAGCCTCATGTAGTCATGGTGGTCAGGCTTCTACAGTTTGTGACTCATTCATAGTCCAATGCTGGGATTATGGGTGTGAATGCTACACCCAAGTGGGTGCAGCTTACATATACTATAAGGGACAGAAAGAGTGTTCTGTCTGTGCTCCCCCACTTTTGTTCTTGTTGCTTTTGCAGTCTCCTGGCTATCATAAACTGTTGCCCTCTACCATGTGCCACTCTGCCTTGGGGCTAGTTGAGTATGAAACCTCCACAAGGTGTGAGCTAGGTAAACCTTGCTTTCCTTAATTTTGGGTGTCAGATATTTTGTCTCAGCAAGGGAAAAGTAACTAAGATACCATTCCTCAGTAATAATACTATAAAACTACAGCATCAACCTCATACTCCCTAAAGTGATTTACAGTGTCTTCCACAGTTCAGTCTTGGGTCACACCTTCAGCTTCATTAGTCTCATTAGTCTCCATTAGTCTCTTTTTTGTAATCTTTGTGTCATCAACACAATATTCTATCCATATCAGGACAGGTTTCCTCTGCTTACAAATTCTCCCTAGCCTTTCCCTCTCAGCCCCACAACATGCAGCCACACACACTCACTGTTTCCTGGAGAACCATTTACTTTTTACCTCAGTGCTGCCACAAGGTTCCCTTCATAACCAGCCCCTGTCCATCCTTGAAGTCCAGGCCAAGTTTTAATATCCTTGCTGTGTTTTCTCTTAGCAACTGCTATTTCCCCTGTCCTGACCACCCGATAGTGGCTGCTTATGTGGATGGATTTTACATGCTCAGCCCCATGAAGGCAGGTATTGTCTTTCTCATCATCATGTTGCCAGTTCCTGAAACATGAGTGATCAGTCCGTATTGCTGAAGGTTTGAAAGACTTTCATTGTTTGCCTGTGAGACTTTTTCACTTCTAGAGTAACTCAGAGGTCGTCTCATACTCATAATCATGACTCAAGAGCTACTCACAAGGAAGGACCAACGCAGACAGAATTATCAATTTCCTTCTCAAGCACTGGGCCTGGCATCTGCAACGACCTAACCATTCAGTCTGACATCTAAGGCCAACTTTATAGTTTATCCATTCAACTTCAGTAAATACTCTTTCTAAAGATTTTTAAAAATTTTTATTTTAAAGAGAATAAAACCAAACAAAATAAAACAGAATAAAACCAATCAAAACAAGACAATGAAAATGATATGGGACTTCATAACAAGATAATAGGAAATCAACAATGGCTACCATAATATTTCTTGTTATCTGCAAAATAGCTGCCCATACCATAGACATAATAAAATCAAACAAAACAAACCATAATAAAATCGAACAAAACAATACAGGACTTCAAAATAAGGTAATAGGAAATTAACAGCGGCTACCATTATGCTTCATGTTGTCTTCAAAATAGCTGTTCAGACCATCAGACATAGGCATGTAAAATTAACCAAACAATACAAGAACTGAATTGTTTCTTTACTTCATTTTCCACACTAAGTACTATTCTATAATGAGATGAAGAGGATCTGGAGTCAGATTATTGGGATCTGAACCTTGATTTTATTGTTTATTCTTTGTCCAAGTTTGGGAAATGTTCTTGTCTTTTCTGTACCTTTCTTCATGTGTAAAATGGGAGTTTATCTGCATTCAGTGATTCTTCTGGTTTGGAACTTGAATGTCCTCCAAAGGCCAATGTGTTAAAGCTTTAGTCCCAGGATAATGCCTTTGGAAGGTGGTAGACTGTTTAAGAGGTGAGAAGTTCTTAGATTACTGGAGGCAGGCACTTGAAGGTAGCCCCAGCATTTTCTTTGCTCTCTTTTGCTTCTGGACATGGTTTGAGTAGTTTTACTCCATCCCAGGCTCCTATCATTACATGCTGACTTACTACAGGTCTAAAACAATGGACCAATCAATCATGAGTTAGTGCATCCCAAACTGTGAACCAAAATAAACCTTTTCTTTCTTATAAATTAATTGTGTTGGGTATTTTGTTATAGTAACAGAAAGATAACCAACCCAAAGTAACTTCTAAAAAAAACCTCTTAAGATGATTACACAAAATCATGCAGAAAAAGCAGAGGCTGGTACATGATATGTACATGGTAAATTTTGACATATATTAGAATTCTCTAGTGTTATGTTGTATTTTGTTTTATGTTTTGCTGCTGTTGCTTACTTGTGAATTGGTTGGCTTCCCTGTGGCTGGGGAAAAATATCTGACACCCACCATTTAAGGGAAGAGAAGTTTATTTGCTCATGGTTTCAGAAGTTTCAATCCATTGTTGGCTGGCTCCAAAGCAAAAATAGCACTGGCCAAAGGCCCTGGTGGAGGAAAGCTACTCAACCCATGGTGGCCAGGAAGCACAGAATGAGGTATGAGGTATGATAAAAAAAATTACCATGAATTTTTAAATTTAAAACGTAATTACAGTAAAAGACACATTGCCATTAATCCCCTCAAAGTACCCTTGACTGCTTTAGATGTGTTTTTCCTATTTTTCTTGCCATTTTCTTAAGCAGTTCTCAAAGTCCTCTTTGGTTAGCATCTGTATGAGGTACAATAAAAAATACAGGAAATACTGCTGCCAAGTGCCATCCAATGGAAAGGCAGGCTTATAAAAACACTGTAGTGTGCTTTCATTCACCGAGTTTACTGACTGTGGCACTGTGTAACTTCTGGAGCTTCCCCAAAGTCAAAATGACCATGAAAGATAAATGTTTTGAATTGAGGAGACCGAGGCAGTCATGACAACACAAATAAGGACATTCGTGAAAAAGAACTTCCAGAACTGCTTCAGAGAGTGGTAAAAATGATGGGACAAATTGATTTTAAGCAAGGGGGGTATGTTTTGAGAGAGATTAATGGCAACATGTTTTTATTACAATAATTTAAAAAATTTAAACTTTTGTCTTATTTTTCAATGATCCCACCCATGGCCTACAAAAACACACTTCCAAATGTTCCACCCAGTCCAACTGAGCCCTACCTCTTGAACAACACATTCAGCTGTGAACTCATCAAATGATTAATCCACTAGTGATCGTAGTGCCTCTGTGACTCAGTCACCTTCCAAAAGCCCTACCTGTGAACACGAGACTTTCTTTGGAAGGTCATTTTAGATCTAAATCATAAAAATGTGTTTACTTGTTTTTTGTGAAGTGTGTGTGTGTGTGTGTGTGTGCATGTGTGTGCGTGAGTATGTATTGTGGATTAGGGACTGAACCCCAAGGCTTGCACTGAGCTACAACCCTAAGCTTTCTTATATTTTACTTTGGAACAAGGTCTCCCTACATCAGTTAAGCTGCCTCAGGTTTGCATCTTTTTGCTGCAGCTTCCCTCCAATTTGGGAGAACACATCTAGTTGATTTTCACTTTTCTATTTCCTCCTATCTTTTACCTTCATCTTCTTCTCTACATCTATCTAAACATAACCCATACCTCAAGGGTGGTATATAAGTCAGGATTCTCCACACAAACAGAGTCAGTAGGGTTGATTAATTGATAAATATTTAGCTTACTTGATTATGGGATTGGCAAGTCTCAAGATCTGCAGGGTGAGTGAGGCCAACTGAAGCCCCAGCAGACCCCAGGTTTAGCTTCTCTCTAAAGGCTGACGGAACTGAGACCCAGGAAGAGCTATTGTCTCAGTTCAAGTCTTAATGTGGGGAAAAGCCAAATTCCAGTTCAAAGGGGGCCAGGTAGAAGAAACCACCTTACTTTTGGAAAAGTCTGCCTTTGTGTTCCCTTGAGCCTTCAACTGCCGAGATGGTGTCCATCCCGGTTAGAGAGGACACCTGCTTTCCTCAGTCTTCTGATTCAAATGTTAATTTTGCCCAAAACCACTTCACAGAAACATTCAGAATGATGTTTGACCAAACATCTAGGCATGCTGTGACCTAGGCCTATTAACACATGACGTTCACTATTACAGGTGGCTCAAAACCCACCATTGTCCTGAATTCCATGACTTCAAGCTCAGCCAGGCTCATCTCAGCAGGGGAATGGTCAGCAGAGCATGGTGCTGGTTTGGACTGCTCGTGTGTCTGCTGAGCTGGTGGGTCTCCTAGCTTACACTTTCCTCAATGCTAAAAGGCTAATGCAAATCAAGAAAAAAATTTCACTCTCCATCCTGCTGAGTGCTATGTAATGGCAGAGCTGTCAGAAAATACACTTGGCAGAGCACATCCTTCTACTTGGCACAATATAATTTGTATCACCTCTACAAACTTTCCCCAACTCTTCCCTAAAAATAGTGCTTCAATTAGAAACTGACACAACTTCTGTTGGGGAAGGTATGAACAACCAGGAAATGCTCCATGTGGGAAGGAGCGTGTGAGACCCCAGTAGATCATCAAATGCCAAATTATACACTATAATGTATGGTAATTGGTTATTATTAAAATAGTCTATTGCTTATCACACAGTAGCTAAATGGCCTTTCAGTTGCTCTATAATTACTCTGTGATGGGTGATCTGTTTTCTTCCTTGGGAGCTGGGTACCAGCACCTGTCATAACACAGGAAGAGAGCACAGAGAGGGAACGGTTTCTGCCAAGTGAGGCTTTGCTAGTTTCTTTCAAAGATCCCCAGTAGGACTAACTGCTGTGTGGAGTCCCCAGGGGAGCAGGTAGCAGAAGATGAGGGCCATTCCCTGCAGGCATCCCCTTGTCTTATGTAGATCCTTAGTCTCCCTTAAAGCTACTTCTGTAGAAGTTTTCTAAAGATTTATGCTGCCAGTGGGGGAGAGAAGTATGTTTGTGAGGGGTGAGGTGTGATGAGGGATACTGGTCCACACTTCTGCTGCTTCATGGGAGCCTGAGACTCCAAGGAGTTGGCAGATGCTGTTCTCTGAGGCTAAGAAGTGAGATTTGGTTATCTTGGGATTCTTCATCTGTAGGGAGGTAGGGAGGTTACTAAGGAGAAGACTTAGCCCAGAAAGCCTGGAGTAGGTGAGGAAGCCAAGACCAAAGGGGCCCAAAGCATGGGAATGTACCCAGCCACTGTGGGTCTGAGCTATCATTTCTCAGATGGCAAAGGGGAATCGAGACAGGAATATTGAGCACCTGTGTGACAGTGTTAGACTTCTGAATCCATGTGGACAGGCCCAAACCTGGGGCTGCTGCTAAGCGATTTGTGCCCAGGCAGGAAGAAAAGAAAGCAGAAGGAACATTGTTTTCCTAACTCTCCTTTTCCTTCCCCTCACCATCCTCCAACAGATGGCATCCCAGCTCTGGGGCACAATAAGGGGACAGATCCATTTTTGAAGAAGGACAAAATATTCCACAATTCACCTGGGGCAGGACATAAAGAGCTTTCATGCCTGTCTGCTGGACTGGTTCATCTCTTCCTGAGTGGGTAATGAAGATCATAGTGGAAGTGGAATCTGACCCTTACCAGATGAGATGCACATAAACCAGGAGAAAGTAATAGTCCAGAAAAGTCAGTCACCTCTGGGTTACGGCTATCCTTTATGCACAGTACGGTAGGTTAGTCTTGCCAACTCATGTCAATCTAATGTCTCACACTGTAGGTGTCCAGTAAGTGTTTGTCTAGTAAATTTATTAATGAGGAGAAATATACATACATGCCTAGTATTAAAACCAATCCGTTTCTGTTTCCAGGATTCTAGAGATTGAAGATGTAGATGGTGGCATTTTCTGTGGGAAGGCTTACTGGAAATCAGAAGGGCAGGTGTGTCTCCCAACAGCCTCATATAATGTGTGTGTGTCCTATATTGCATTATAAGGCCTTCTTATGGTTTCTCCCTCACTACACAGTTTTTTTCTTTTTTTAGCCACTATATCCTCAGTTGTTGTTGTTGTTGTTGTGTGTGTGTGTTATGTTAGTTAGTTTGCTTGCTTTCTTGCTTGTTTGTTTGAGACAGCATCTCACATGTAGCTCAGGCTGGCCTCAAATTCATTACGTAGCCCAGGCTGGCTTCAAATTACGGTGCTCTTCCTGCCTTAGCCTCCTTCATTGTTAACGCATACCTGAAATAGAGTACATGTTTAACAAAACGTTTTTGAATGATTGAGTGTTAAAAACCATCCGTACACACGTATTACTCTAGAGGAGTTTTTTGGAGAAAAGAACTGCCAGGTTTCTATTCTCCAGTCCAAGGAGGTCTCCACTTCTTGGAGAAACCAATTTTCCAGTTTGCAGTCTTGGTGGATTTTTAAATGTAATTGGCTGCTTCCCCATCAAGGAGGCCAAAAGGGTCTTTGGAGGCTTCTCTTCCAGGTTTGGGGGCAGACATGTGGCCAAGCTTGACCCGTTGATGCTTTCTGTGAGGTGCATTATTTTTGAGTAAATAACGCAAAGATGAAAGAAGTGACAGAGTTCATTTGTCCCTGCAGATCTCTGACCTAATTGCTCCTTCTATAGAAACATACCTCTATGTCCTGTGTCCAGTTGTAGCCTATTTCCAAGCCTGCTTTTCCAACTTTCTTCTGATTCTGCTGTTATCCTCCTAATATATTCTCTTACACTTCCACACGTAACCGATGTCTTCTTACTAATACCGCCCCCAGTTAATTTCTGAACATGAATGGAGGCTCCACAAAGAACTCATCCTTCTGTGGAATAAATTAATTGTTCCAGTGGACCCTCACTTATGACTTCCACTCAGAAATATGCACTGAAGATTCAGATTTTTCATGAGTATCATCAAATTTTGAAGAGTTGAAAGTAAATCTAGATTTTTCATTTGGCATCTCCTAGAATGAAAGGCATGAGATACAGGTTCTGGAATCTGCCTTACTTGAGTGTAAGTTTCAACTTTGGGATGCCTGGACCCTGGCAACTTAGCAGCCTCTCCTACCTCCGTTGAGGGAAGGATTCCAAGCTGTTCAAGTAGACCCATCCACCATCAACACCTCCCCCCAACTTGGGTCTTGATGACAGAGAGGGTGGTAAGAAGGTGCCCACCGCTTTGGACACCCAGGAAAAGGAAAGGAAGTCGAGAACAGCAATTTCCCTTAAGCCAGTGCCACCTGATTTCCCAGCCAACCACTGACAGTAAAGGAGTTTGAAAACATTTCTCAAAGAGGACTTTTGCTTTGGACACCACTGTAGTGGCTATTATTAGTGTTAATAGAATTTCCAGGGAAAGATTTTGTAGATTTTTTTAAAGACATGAAAAAGAGCATCCCATCTTGTTTGTGATAAGGGTGAGAACCAAACCAGATGGGTGCAGATGCAGCACTGCTGAAGGGGCCACATGATCCTGACACTGCCCACTGCAACCTTACAGTGGACTCAGGTTTGGAGTGTTGGACAACTGCCAGGGCTCTGAGTGGAGATTAGCTATCAAGGCCTTGCAGGGCATTCCTATGAGCCAGCTTTTCAGAGAAAATCAAATTATCCCCCCCCCCAGTATATCATAACCCTAGGAAGTAACAAGAATAGCTATACTACCTTGTGCCCTAATATCTGTTGGCCCATTAAATATACAGCATACAAAATATACGTGCCTATATCCAATCAGTAGAGATAGAAAATGAAGTCCAAAGAGTTCAGTGATTTGCCTACAGTCATAATCATTTATGGGAAAACTTAAATTCAAATATTTATTCTCCAATCCCAAGTCTTTAGGTCTTTCTAATCTACCACACTGACTCCCCATGCCTTTGTGACTGTGGGAAAATCAGTTAGATTTGTAGAACTATGTTCTCCCCAGGAAAATACAGATTAATTTAATGATTTCTATACCCATCTCCACTACAACTACTTTTCTTTAAGATCAAAGTTTCAGGATCCTGTGACCATAGAAAACAAAGCAAACACCTCTGGCTTGATTCAGGTCCTGCAAGGATATTCAACCCCTCACTTACAGATGAGCAAGAGCAGATACCTACTCCCAAGAAAGTAGATGGATATACAGACACCAGTCAAAATATCCAACCCTCTCCGACAGGTGCTGCCACAGGGAATTTAGGGGACAGAGAAGACAAATCTAGGGAGGCTTCTTGGGGGAGAGGAATTGAGTGTAGAATTTCAGTTAACTCTATAAATATGGGACTCATGGGTAGAAATTAGAGAAGAAAATCAAATTTAGCATTTTAGGTAGTGATAAATAGTAATAATAGCTAAAGTTGAATAAGCAATTGATTATCCAAGAACTTTTCACATGTTAATGCCATTTAATTATCAGAAAAGTTGTCTGAGAGATGTGTTACTCTTCCATTTTACAGATATGGAAGCCAAGCTAATGAAATCTTAAGAAACTTACAGTCAATGTAGCTATTAAGCAGCAAGTCTGGTGATTAAATTTATAAGCTCATGCTCAACACTGAAAGATACAATGGACAAGGAAGCTGGGGAGACAAGACCACAAGGGAGAAGAGAGGAAAGAGGAGCAGACAAGAACACTGGAGGTGTCAGATCTCGGAGGAGATTCGGATGGGGTAGTAATGCCAAAGAGGAGAGAAGGGTCATCCTTGTTAATTTCAGATTCTTAGGCCAACAGCTGCAGTTTGAGTCAGGGAAATCAGCACAAGAGCTGGTTTTGTGTAACTCTTACCATGTGCCGAGCAAGCACACACAAACCTAACACTCTCGGGGTTTTCTGTGCACTGTCTCTTTTAACTCATGCAATAGATAGTTATAAACCTTGCTTTAGTTATGTGTTTAATTTTATTTTAAAGAGAATAAAACCAAAAAAAATAAATCAGAATAAAGCCAATCAAAATAAATTGATGAAAATGATACAGAGCATCAAAACCAGATAATAGGAAATCAACAATGACTACCTAATATACCCTGTTATCTTCAAAATAGTTTCCCATACCATCAGATATAATAAAGTCAAACAACGTACTAGAATAAAACCAAATCAAACAAAGTGATCAAAATGATACAGGACTTCAAAACATGATAATAGGAAATTAACAATGGCTACCATAATGCTTCTTGTTATCTTCAAAATAGCTGTCCAGACCATCAGACACAGGCATGTAAAATTAATTAGAAAATACAATAACAAGTTGTTTCTTTACTTCAGTTGTTATCTTTTCAGAAATTTCAGGTGTATGACTTCTAATTTCTACTATGTCTGTGTCTCCTGAACTTGTTTGGTGTGGGCTGGAGGTCTGACATTATATTTTGCTCCTTTGTCTTCACATTTTCCTGTGTTCCTCTGAAGGGGCCCATTGCTGCACCCCAGGTTCTTTCTGTATTGGCTGCCAATCCCCTGGTATAGTGAAATGGACTAAGCACCTGAGTTCCTCCTATCTGGGGTTCCTGCAGTGGTAGAGAGACATAGAGTGGTGGTTCATGGATGCTTCCCTGATGGTGGGTCCTTGGGGCATGACTCATGCTCTGGGCCAGTGTTGGGTTCACCAGGTGTCTCTGAGCTGCTGGTGCATAGCATTGGGTAGAGGCATCTTCCTATTAAGTCCATTTGTTGACAGGTTTGGTTCAGTTCTGATATTTCTTTGCTGCTTTTCTGTCTAGTTAATCTGTCTGTGACAATGGGGTACTGAGGCCTCCCAATATAACTGTGTTATTGCTTATTTGATTTTCCATGTCTACCCATAACTGTCCTACACAGTTAGATGCTCCTGTATTAGGTGCATATATATTTGTAACTGTCATGGTATTTATGCTGTCTCCAGTTTTCTCATTGACTCCAGTCAATCTTGTCTTATTCTTTTCTTACCTCATCTTGTAGCTGTTGGAATTTCTCATGTTCTCTTGCTACTTATAAGATAATCTTTCTTTTCATGAGCCATAGCTGCAATTCTGTCTTTAAGATCTGAAATTTTATCCTTTCCTTCATTCAGTCTTTTGCATGCATTTTCAATGGAGGTTTTAATCTCCTGGATCTCTGTTTGGATCTGTTTCATGGATTCCATTTCTCTCCTGTGTTGGGCATTTTATGTTTCTATCTTTTTCTAAGATCATCTCTTCTTTTATTTGTGTCTTCTCTAGTATCTTTGATTTTAAGCACCATTTCTTTTTGCACCTGAGAGATCATTTTCTCTATAGCTTTTCCACTTATTTTTTCACTTTTGTTGTTATGATTTCAGAAAATTCCAGTGTTTGACTTCCAGCTTCATCCATCTCATGGAGTTTCAGGCCTGTCCTGGGAGGGCTGGGGATCTGGGACCACATCATGCCCCTGCTTCTCATCATTCTCCACCTTCTCTTTTTTCCTTTTATTTTGTCTTCTGTTTTTATGCCCACCAATTTCCCATGATCTACAGCTCTACCACTTGCACTGAGGCTTCCCTCAAGGAGAAACGGAGAGCTCTGCATCATGTTGGAACTTTGGGCGCTGGGAGAACAGGCGGCCTACTCGCCGCCCTGGTAAGCAGCTGGGGCCCTGCTGGTGCGCAGGCTAAAGATCAGACATAGATCCATCCCCCCACCCCCCCACCCCCATTAGCAAGTTGGCACCGGCGGTCTGAGTATCTTTTTGGAGGATCAACGTATACAGCGTGGCAAGTAAGGGGGATTTCCTTCTACCATCTCTTTGAAGGCAAATATTTTTATCACTGTTTTGCTCAGTTTTGATTAATGGTACTGCTTTATTCAATATTCTGTTTTTAAAAGTTTGATATTTCCTTCCATTTTCCTCTACCTGATTGAAAGAACAGCTAATGTGAACAAAATGGGCTGTACTACTGAGCCCATTGCTCGTGTCCTGGTGACCTGCTCTGAGGTTCTGTGGTAGTTTTATTGCAGTGTGGTTGCATGGGTTTGTTCTGTCTTGTTCTGCTGTATTTTGCTACCTTCAAAAAAAAAAAGTAGATAAGAAAGTAACAAAATACCTCCAAAAATCTCCCAACTCCATCAAAGCTGATCCATGGATCATGGATGAAGAGAAACTCAAAAACAAGGCAACAGAATTATATAAGGCCATTAAAAGTAAATAACAACAACAAAACAAGTCAGTAAGGTACTGAGAAACCTGAAACAGGATATAACTAAGCAGATAATGGACTTAAAAAGTAAAAAGAAGAAAAGAAAGTGCTCTAGAGGATATGGCTGCATGTATGTTTAAGTGTGTAGGATTGATAACCATGTTGCTAAGTTGTTACTGGATCATTGAACTTCTTTGCAGTCTCACTGTTTGAATATCCACTTTGTATGCTTTAACTTTGTAACTTTAACAACTAGGTCTAAGAAGACAATGTGTAATTTATCAACTAGTGATTTCTTACTGCTTTTTTTTCTGAAATTCTGTATTGTTTCTACCCCTTTTTCTGTTTTGCTTTTTTTTTCTCTTTAAATAGAATAAAAAAAGGGAGGAGAAACAGAGATGTCTGTTCCTCAGGAATGCCCTCCAGACATAATTGGTTCTTTATAGCTATCACAAGACCCTACCTTCTTGTGGTTTTTACAGTTCTGTGATAATGCCCATGTTACATTTCCAAGATGTGCTGGGTATGGAGTCGATTTTGGTCTCTGGATGTGGGGGCTGGGACTGGTCTTCTGTCAGTGGAGTTCTCCAGATTCCAACTGCTGTCTCTTCACTGCTACTTCCACATTACTGGCCCCCAAGGATGTGTGCGCATCTGTGAGCTGGGCTGTTACCCTGGGTCTTGGGGTTCTAGTGAGTCTTATACTCTTCCAGCCAGCCCTACCTTGGGGGAGGCAGGTAAGGAGGCCAGATATGTGAACTCATGGTCTTCCAGCTGGTTGTGACCTCTAGGATGTAATAGTGGGGAGCAGAGCATGAACTCACTGTCTTCCAGCCAGTCTTGCTGTCCAGGATGTCATAAGCCCCATTTTAGATGAGGAAACTGAAGTAGAGAGAGTTTGAGTAACTTGTCCAAGGTGTTTGAACTGGATGAGGTCAGTTCCAGAGCTTGTGGCATAGCTGCTCTGCAGGTCACCTGGGCAGGCTTGGAAGTGAAAAGGAGGAGAACTTAGTTTCAACCAAGTCCTGGCTTTATTACTTCCTAGATACATGGCTTCTCTGAGTCTCGGTTTCCTCATCTGCAAAGCAGGGATGATGATCCTTCCCTGTAAGGGTATATGTGAAAATTACATGAGTATCAAAAGGAAAGACCAGACCAGGTAGGTTTGAGGTAAAAGGCAAGCTTTCTGCCAGTCATCAATTTCTTCTTCCTGTTTTTGTTGTACTGGGGTTTAAGCCCAGAACCTCGCATAGAGTTATATTGCTAACCCTTTATTATTTTGTTTTGAGAAATCATCGTGTTAAGTTTCCCAGGTTGTCACTGAATTTGTAATTCTCTTGCCTCAGTCTCCTAAGTACCTGAGATTACAGGTGTTCAACATTACACCTAGCAATTCTTTCTTCTTAATTTCCAAGTGGTCTTCTCTCTCAGGAATCTTTGAATTTCAAGTCTCCTTCTACAGTAGGAAACACCCTTTGTTCTGGGCACTATGGCGACAGAGTGGTGTTAGGAATTTCAACCCAAATATCCCTTCCCTGAGAGGGGCCTAACTGGCACTTTCTCCCCTGATTCAGCTAAGGGGCTCAGCTCAGAGAGCCTTAAGCAAACATCTGGGAATTTCACTTGTTGCCATATCTTTGAAAGAATGTCCCTAAAATATGCTGGAGACTCTCATGCTTAAAATAGACCCTTGTGAATCTGCCCATGCCTGTGCTAGAATAGCACTGGGGGGGGGGATAATATGGTACTTAAAAATTACAGTAATAATTGTTTGTATAGCTTTTATTTTCACTCAATAGAGTGACCTTTTCATGAGCAAACTGGGGAGAATACAAAAGAGAAAACAAAAAATCAGTTTTTTCCCAAACCAACAGAAATACAAGACACTTCTCACCTTTTTCCTGGAGCTCTAAGGAAAAGATCTTGCAACCAACATTATTTGTAGAGAATCAAGACCCAGTAAAAGGACAGATGCACCCAAAGCCACACACTCACTGAATTGTGTGATGCAGCCCTTAAGCCCAGTGTCTTGCAAGTTCTTCCAACAGAGGCATCTGCAGTGTTGCAGATGAAGAAATAGAGGCTGAGAGAAGTAGACGTCTAGGATCTTGCAGATTATGTAAATTGGAATTTGCATCTGGAGGAACTGGGAACCCTGGCTTTGATGACCATAGTAGGGCCACCCAGATCTCTCTAGTAAAATGACCACAAGCCATCCTGAAAGCCACTTCACTGATCATCTTTTCTTAGTGCTTAGGACTTCCCATTTCTGCTGCTTGCCTACAGCATGTTCACAGATACCTGGCTCAGTATCAAGTCTATGGTTAAACATGTGGGCACCAGATGTGCACAGCATTCTATGCAGCTGTGTTTTGCCAGCTGTAGAAGGCATCATGGGCCAATTTGTATCCATCCAGCATCTGGAGAACAGGGTCCTCAAGAGAAGTGACTCCTAGATAAGGTGTCCATTTGGGGGACAGTTGCAATGCTCTCAACTCTCACAATGAATCTAAGAAAAAACTGGGGCCAATGATGGTCAGCATGCTCACAAAGCAAAAAACGCAGTCTACTCAGTAAGAGGCACCACACTAGAGGTTAGAGACCAGGTGAAAAAAGACAGAAGAAAGGGCATCCAGGAGGAAAGGGGAGGAAAGGGGAGACTGGATACTCAAAGTAATCAGATCCTCAGGAAATTCAATCAGGTCATGCTCAAAATCAAAATGCTGGCTCTACATAAAAGCCACAATTTGTACTATGACTTTACATATATTTGCCTCCCTCTGGCTTCTTAATTACACCTCCCAACACTTCCCCTTGCTCAGTTTACTCCAGTTGCAGGGAAGTTTGTTCTTTGCATTCCTAGAACACACTATTGTATATTTATCTCGGGGGCTTTGCATTTGCTATTCTCAGCAACAGACAAATAACAAGAACTCTTTTTTCTTTTTCTTTTTCTCCCCATCCTTATACATACACCAAATACTTAAATTTTCAAGAGCTAGCCATCACAAGTAATCAAAGCAGAAGCAAAGAGACTGAGAACCAAGCTTCTGCCCTGCTCTACCCTACCCTCCAGACCGTGTCTTACAGCTGTGCTTAACCCCAGCTTCAGAGCCAGCCTTCAAGTTAGAGAACAGCCTGACCACGGGCTGGCCTGGAATGTCCCACCAGCATCAGTGACAGGCTCCTCTTCCCTGCCCTTGATGAAGCGGGCCACTTTCCAGACACATCCCAGGCAGCAGGCCTGCTCTGTGACACTGTCAAGAAATGAGGAGCCTCGGGAAAATCACAGACATAAACAAGATTCAGCTTGTGACCTTGAGGGCACTTGGGTCTGTGGACTAGAGAACTGTCACTAGCCCAGCTCTAGTACTGATTTTAAAACGGGCGGAATCATTCCAGGAGATATATTTCCCTCAGGACTTAGGGAGGACAGAAGCAAGCTTCCTGCAGGGTCTGGTGGGGAAGTGGGAGGGGAGGTGGAGGGAAAAGTCTCCAAGGCAAGGGGCCAGGTCCATTGTCCTTGTTGTTCCTCCAGCTCAGACATGGGGCAAGGAACTCAGGTTAACTCAGAAAACACACAGTCACCTCCTGGCACTGCAGGGGACAGAGATCCTGAAGAAGATGGAATGACTGGGATCTCAGACCATGGTAACTCACAAAGCATGAGGGGGCATAGACATCAGTAGGCCACATGGCAAATGAGAGTGACCTCAGCAGGTCTCTGAGAAAGGAAGCTGTCATTGTGCCATCACGGAACTCTAGGGAGGTTTCAGCGAGAATGAGGTCCTTAAGTGGACTGAGCTCTGGTATGGTTTTCAAAGGTGAAAAGACTGGGAAGAACATTCCAGGCAGAGGTTACATTGGAAAGCACAGAGGAAACCTCAGATGTGTTCAAGTTCATGTTCCTGGACCTGAAAGTTTACAGTGGAAGATGGAGCTGAAAAGACAGATAGAGGTTGGAAGAGCAGGGACCTCAGGCCCCTGGGAAACAGTGTCAGCCTAGGCCTTACCGGGAAATAGGAACCTGGGCAGGTTCACTCGCCGCCGAGCAGCAAGATGGGCTGTGATGATGAGAGGAAGGAGAATGGAGGAAGGAGGTGTGGCAGGGAGCAGCCAATAGTGCGATTTTTCAAACGAAAGGCGAAGAGGCCTGGTTGTCGGCAGCACTTAGAGGGTTGCTGGGAAGAGATTTGTCTTCTTCTTCTTCTTCTTCTTCTTCTTCTTCTTCTTCTTCTTCTTCTTCTTCTTCTTCTTCTTCTTCTTCCTTCTTCTTCTTCTTCTTCCTTCTTCTTCTTCTTCTGCTTCTTCTTCTGCTTCTGCTTCTGCTTCTGCTTCTCTTCTAACACAGCCAGTAGTAGCTAGAGAACCACAAGAATGTGTACGGGTTTTGAGCCAGAAAGAATGTCCAGATATAAAGCTGTATCCCATACCTTCTCAAGCAGAGAAAAGCCTAGAATCCAGGACCATGAAGGCCTGGTTTCTGCAATGCCCTGCAACTGCCTGGATGATCTTTTTAAAACATGAATATAAGCATAACCTTGCTATGGCTTATATCTAGATGTCCCCTCCCAAAGCCTTAGGAGCTACTAGGCAGAGCTTTTGGAAGGTGACTGAATCATGAGGGTCCTAGAGCTAAACATGAGGTCCGGTAGGAAAAGGCAGATCGCTGGGTGCATGAGCTGGATGCGCAAATCTACCTCCACAGCTCCTCCCTTCTCTCTTTGCTTCTTGGAGGCAGTGTCGCAAGCACCTGTTTTCCACTCAGACCCTTCTCCTGTGCCTTTTGTAGTCAAGCTTCACTAACATGGATTAAAATTTCTAAAATGAGGCCAAATAAGTCTCTCCTACTAAGTTGTGGTGTCAGGTATTGTGTCTCAGTGACAGGAAAGTGACCAAAATATACCTCATTCTTACTAAAACCCTTCACTGATCCCAACTCACATTCAGAGTACAGCCCATGTTCTTTAGTTTGACACTGTAAGCTTCACTCACCCTGTCTTTACTTTTATGCCATCTTTCCCTTCTGTCTATGGCATATAGCAGCGATCCCCGGTCTTGTCCACACATTGAAACAATTTGGGGCTCTTTTAGAAATTCTCAAGCCCAAACCAGTTCTACCACCAGCTCCAGGATGGTACCCTGTTCCTCGAGTGACCTCAGCCAAGCCTAGGAATGTAGTTAAGAGCCCACATCCTAAGCTCCAGGCACGCCGGGTCTGCCAAGCTCCTTCCATCACACACTGCTTTGAAGTTAGGGTAGTTTACAACAAACATTTATCATTGTGCCCATTTAGGTGCGGAAGGATTGCTATCTGGCTGGTAAGTGCCAAGGGCAGCTCTGCTCCAGCTGCAAGTCCACTGAGCTTGACCGTCACAATCAAGGTTCTCAGAGGCTCCCATCGGAGTCTCTCCTTTTGGGCAGCAACATCTTCCCCGGGGTAGGCTTTCAAGGGGGTGACGGCCATGCCCCTTTGAGATCTTGTCTTCTAGATCTCTCCCTTTTCTTCCTGCTCACGTCTCATTGGTCCAAGTGAGTCCCATTGTCAAGACCACTCAATAGCAATAGGATAGAGAAGCAGACTTCGGCCACTCCTGCTCTAACATCGCACAGCAGGAAGGAGTAAGGAGGTGAGAATAATCCAACCTACCTCAGAAGCAATCTGGTAACCTTAGGCCATGTACCCCAGTTCCCTCCCCTGTAAAATGAGAGGACTTCTCTGCCCATCCTTACTTCCCCACTTGTGCCCACATATATCACTGCCCACCCCAGCTTCTCCTCCACACAGACCTGGGTGCACAGATGCACAGACTTCCACTTGTGTCTACACTACACGCTTTCACCATAACTGCTATTGTAAATACTTTGTAATTTTCAAAATGCTGCACACACACACACACACACACACACACCCTTGAGCTACAACCTCATCCACAGGTGTATATACCTGCACGCACAGTCCTACTATGCATTACTGCAAATCTAGGTTTTCATGTGGATATACTTCCTGTACATACCTGCTAATGCATACAGAACACCTGCATGCGTCGGTATGTCACTCAGAAGTGCTCTCACATATACATCACATGTATTCTCAGGAGCATTTAGTTACCAGTGCATCTCCACACACACACACACACACACACACACACACACACACCCTCACATCTTCTATACTCCTGTGTGCACAGCTGTTTAATCAGAACCAGGGCCTGCTGACGAGGCTCAAGGAGCTGCATTAACTCTTTATTGTCCCCATAAAAGTTGATTCTGCCCAGTGTGTCTGGGCCCCAGGGAACAAAAGTACTGCAGAGGACTCAGACAGGGCAGTTTCACCTGCAAGCCTAGGCCTTACCTCATGAGACAAGATCAAGGAAAGGAGAGAGGAACCACACTTTGGACTTCCTGACTTGACTTTAGGTTTTCTTTCCCCAGCCCTTTCATTCTTTGCATCTTGTGTGACTCAAAATGATAACCTAAACAATGTGTCCTCCTGAGAGAGCTCTGAGGGTGAAAGAGGAGTTATAATTAATACCCTGACACAATAGAATCACTGCAATTGTCACAGAAAACCAGGGATGTATGGTCCCCTCCTCAAGAGAGACCTCATTTTACATGGTTACCCTGAGCTCCTGTCTCAGCCCAGCTTAAGGACAGTCCAGGCTGAATGAAGCTTAAGGCTGAATCTGCTCATTTGATAGTTAAAGGCCCAGAGAGAAGGTGAGATTTATTCGATTTCACAAATCTGGGAATGAAATAGGGCATGGAATTAAGTTTTCCAAACTTCCAGACCAGAAGTCTCCCTGGCCTTAGGCATAGTTCCTTGGAAGCAGAATATGAGACTGTCACACTAGGCCCAAGTGTTCACTGAGAATATTAAGAGCACAAAGCGAGAGTGAACAGGGGGACAGTGGCCTCAACTATCCCATGTGGCAGCACTTCTGATATGGGATGGTCCTTTGAAGTTATCCCAAGTGAGTACAGGCTTTGTACCTTCAGGGAGGAACTGTGGCTTTGAGTGGGACACTCCATGCCCTCTGTAACTTGGAGGTCCCAACATCCATGCATGTCAACTGAGGAAGCAGATGCTTTGGTTGTGAGAGGAAGTGAGTATCGCCCGACGGAGTCCGCTACACCTGAATCCCCAGTGGCTCCAGGGCCTGTGAGGCTGGGGGTGAGGTGAATGATGGGCTGAGGCTCTTCCCACAGCACAGCTTCTCCTGCAACCTAGATTCCCTTCCACTCAAGCAGCTTCCCAGCTGTTGCTGCTTTTCCCCTCACACCAGAACAGTCACTGTGGCTTATTTTTCCCCTCCACCCTTCAACACTGCATGATGAAGGGAAAGCAGGGTAGAGAAGGCTCTGGCCTCTTCAGCGAGCAAGTTAGATTCCTCTGACAAAATACCCTGGGCCTGTTTCTCCCGATGGCTTTCTAAGGTTGCAGAGGCAGTGCCAGTGGAGCAGAAGGAGTGCCCAGAGCACTGACTACAGGGAATCTATAGCATGTGGTCAGACAGTTAAAGATGGAAGCTCAAAATGAGATACTTTTGTCTTTCCATATGAAAGAGGGACACATTTCACATGCACCCTGGCCTGATCAGTGGGTGACCTGTGACTTTTGCATATTAATAGAGCATTGTAAAGATTCAGTGAGGTGACACAGGACCAGGACAAGGAGCCCAGGGTGCCAGCACTCTGTCAAACCAGCAGACAACCTCACCTATCCCTACTGCAAGCCTGCAGGTGGGGACCACAGCTCCATCTCACCCACTGATGCACTTGTCCCAGGGCCCAGCATTGAGGTCTGTGGGACACTGTAGAACTGCAAAGTTCTTGCTCTTTGCTCTGCAGATTAATCCTGACATGGAGCATTTCCTCTCTCCAGCTGGCCTAGAATTAAAAAAAAAGAAAAAGAAAAAGAAAAAAGAAAAAAAAGTCTGGCCTGGAGCTTAGGATTTTATTGTTTCCATCATATTGGGTGTAGCTATCAAACAGAGTGAATCCTTCTCCTTGAAAGTCCAAGAATTTCAGTGCCAAAAAAAGTCTCCAGAGTTTTTCCATACACATACGCACACTCTCAGTTACTTTCTTGATGATCCTGCAAGATTATTTTTCACAAAAGGTGTCTAATAACACAGTACTCTTTTGAAGACTGGCTCCCCTGAATTGTCAGTTGTTGGGTGGGTGGGTAGGGGACCCTCCCACTTTCCAGACATCAAGGAATCCTGGCCACCTCGTGGCATGTATTATTCAGAGGTTATTGGTTATAAACACAGCTCCTCAAATGCACGAATGTGTACAGCAACCTCACATGTGCCAGGCTCCTACCAGGCAGTTCAGTCTTCTGGGGAAGATGAACATAATAACAGGAAATTGCAACGTGTAAGTCAGGTTAATTACATGAAATAATAAAAGCAAGTACAAAGTTCCCAGATAACTTGAAAGTATTGCTAGCTGTGTGTGTGTTCAGTCTCAAGAAAGATTTTTTTGAAAGATACATCAAATAATCCTGGTTTAGAATGTTGAGTAGGTTATTTTAAGAACTATCATTTACTTTTAATGATTTATTTTTCTGTATAGAGAGTGTGACAAAGAGACTTATATGTATTGTACATGTGCTATCTGATAGGTTGCATTGGAGATTTTGCACATTTTCAGATTTTAATTCTATTGGATGAGATTTTTTTTTTTACAGGAAAAATACTTAGGATCAGAAAAGGTAAGTTGAGTAATTTACACAAGGATATACAGATAGCAAATGCTGGAGCCAGAAATCTATCCCAGTTCTTTTGGCTGTGACTCCTGGGCTCTTTCCCTGCTGCTGACTTCTGTAACCAACAGGAGGTGTATGCTAATGGAGTTTATTTGTGGCACGCCCTGCACTTTTTGAAATAGAATGATGCTAACTCAGATAGAAACAGATTTAGCAATCGGTCTTATTCAGAGTCAATGCTACAAAATCCTTTCATTTGTTCATAGAAACTTCAAGGACTGTCATGTCTATCTCCTCATTCCAGCCCAAAGACTTGGACAAGGCAATCGCTTGTCTGGTAAATCGGGGGCAGAGTCAGAATGAGAAAATCTCTTGGCTCCCATTCCAGTGCTCTCAGTGTGACAACACTCTGCATGGATTTTGTCTTTTTGCATTTCTGGTGTTGTGAGGAAAGGTCAGAGGTCCTGCAGACCTGGAGCACCTTCTGCATCCTCCTAAAGATAAATACTACTTAGACTGAGGCCAAGCACATTCCCTTCTTTAAAAAGATATGTGTTTTAATTCCCATGATGACCACGGCATGTGTGACCTTGGACCGTGTCACCCAAGCTTTCAGAACCTGAGTCATCTCAAGCATGGGGCATGGGATGAAGAAGTCCTACCTTTTATACAAGGGTTTTGCATAAATTAATAGGGACCTTGTTTTTGTGTACACAAAATACCTGGTACTCAGTACTCGACTGATGTGAGTTTGCTCTTCTTTCCTGTATCCTCTGAAAAACCATGACCTATGTCTAGGGCACACAAGGAGCCTCATTCCACCACAGGACATCGGTATCCTGACAAAAACTAGATTTTTTTCTTTTTCCGTGTAGTAATTATTTATATATCGACCATTTTGGATCCAGAGTCTTATAGCAGATCCGTGGTGTTCAATCTGCTGTCAGAGAAGCTCTGAGGTCTTGGGCTGTGGTTCAAGGTTGGACATCCTCAGTGGTCAGGCCCTCAGGCCACCCCTCACCCGATTCAACAAAAGCTGCATCTCTTTGATGTTATTTATATGTTGGGCTTGGGGGTCTCATTTCACTTCAGAATGAGATCAAGTGTTGAAAATAGTAAATTGAAAACTTGTGTTGGAGAGGACTGGAGTTTAACATTTGAGCTTTGCTTCTCAAACAAGGTTACGTTCTTCCCTCTTGCTTTTCTTAATGGCGAAAGTCCGGCTCCCACCCACCTTGCTGCCCCCACCCAACAAGCACAGTGCTCAGAGGCAGAAAGTCAAGCTAATATCTTTGCAGCTACCCAGGCCAAGTCTCTCAACAGGCTGCAGACAGAGGGAGAAGCCACTGCTGGCTGCGCAGTCTTGTTGACTGATCTGGGGCTAAGATGACAAGAGTAGGGCAAAGAAAAGTCCTGAAAATAAGTGAGTGTGTGTGGCAAGGAAAATCTTCCTGCAAGCTGCTCCTCCTCATTTCTGACATCAGCAAGATGGAAAATACTGACTTTGGAGTTACCAAGAGCCGGGTTCAAATCCTGAATCTGCCAACTTTTGCCAGCGGAGACTTGAATTATCTTTAAACTCCTTCCAGTCTGCACTTCCAAACCCTCAGAACGGGAATGGCAGGGCTCTCCCAGAATTAGTATGTATGTATACTTTGTTTGTGTGCGCGTGTGTGTGTAAACAGAATATGTGAGATCCCTCATGTGGTGCCTACCAGCCGCCACTGAATAAACATCAGTCTTCCCTCCCCATCCAGCTACCCCTCTTTCCAGACCACACATTGCGACATTGTGCTGTGGTGAGTATTGAATGAGATGATGTAAGTCAAATTCCTGGCGCACATAGGTATTTAATAAGTGTTTCTTTCTCCACACACTCCCCTCCTGCATAGCAGGTTTGTAGCCACCACCATCCCCGTTGCTCTTGCCTGGCCGATGGAACCAGCCATCCTGATCTGGTGACCTGCCAAGCCCCTGTTCCTATGTCTTTGGCGTGGACAGTTACTCTAACTTTCCACCCAAAAATGAACAAAGCAAAAGAAATGGCGAAACTCCACTCACAAGTTATTCTGTCCCAGCGTAATTTCAATTGATTCTCCATTTGCCTTTCTTGCCAGTTCCTGAGGTCACTACTAATAGCTCTCCCTCCTCTCATGATGGTGATCGTGAGGCTTGGAAAAATAAGCAGTTGCCTAAGGCTCCTCAGCCCAGCAAGGGTGTAAGAGAACATGAAAACCTGTCTGGTCTGTGTGCTGGTGAAGAAGCTTCTGCAACATCACTCCACTCCTGAGAGTGGGGAGACCTGGACTCCTGCTCTGACGCCCTCTCCATTCATGGCACATGAGCCTGTTTCCTCCTCTGGGAATGAGAAGAATTATCTCCCTCCTTACCGCACCCAAATTTTAAGGCTAGTCCTGAGTGGGCCATATGATCTCTGTCCTCTGCGCCCTTACTCAAACTGTCCCTTTCATCTTGAACACCTCCCTCACCACCCTGTGTCTACCACAGTAAGAATAAAGTTCTAAGGTTCTGTTCAGCTGTCTCCAACCTCTTCCAAAAACCTTTCCAGATGACTCCAGGCTGAATCAAGTGTTTCCTCTCCTGGCCTCCACAACCCTGCATCTAACTTACAATTGCGTCCTTTTCCTGGTGCATCCATCTGATTAAAGTTCTGTCTTCTCAGGGGCTAGGAGTGCGCATGTGTCACATTTATCTTTATACTAATGTCTTCCTGGAAGAATTGCTTAGATATTGAATAAATGCATTCATAGTTAAGGGAAGAAGGAGCAAGGGGTGGTGGAGAGTGTCAGTGAATGAGTTCAGGGGTTTATTAGGTTACAGCCTCACAGTCCATGACTTATGAACAAGTCACTCTTAGCATGTTTTCCCTTGATGACTTCTTGCTTCACTGAGGATCAATGGCCCCCTGCTCACACCATTCCAGCCCCACAGCACCCAGTCTGGGTTTGACCTCAGGATTTGGCCTTGGAGCTCAGGGCTTTCTGATGGTTCTCCTCCCTGACACCAGTTCCCATCCAGAACATGGGGCTTGCATTTCTCTTGCCATTCTGACCCAAGATGAGTTCCTATATCCAACCCTTGGCCTCTTCCTCTCACTTGCCTTCCTGGCTTGTGGCAGGGCTGCTTGTTGCCCCTGGATAGACCTCTTGGATTAAACGACCAGGTTGGTTTTCTCAGTACTCTCCACTCATCTAGTCTCATAGCTGGAAGAAGGTTGGAGTCACATACTAGGTTTCACCAGGTATCAGGAGCCGCTGATGTCAGCTTATACCTCCAGGTTGGATTCCCTGACATGAACCCAGCCTTGGGGCAGCTCCAGACTAGTGTTTGATCCCTTCCTACCTGCGACTGAGAGTCTGGCCATGCATAGTCAAATCCTGCAAGAGGATAGAAGAAGGAACCAGGGCAGGAATGTCACTTCTAGTTGAAGGTCCAGCTTGCAAGTCAGTGCTCATGTTTGACTTGGCCATAGAAAGTAAAATGTCACTCTTGGTGCAACCCTTAGACTATGTGCCTGTCTACAGTTCACCTCACACTTTCGGGTCAGAGGGTTTTTCATCCGCAAATGGAAGATCAGAACTCATAGCACCACTTCAGAGGACTGTAGTGAGGAATAACTCAGATAATACATAGCAATCCAGTTTCTTTGTACGGTGAGCCCTAAAAAACAGGAGACTTTATCTACCTAGATGACTGTGGTCGTCACTGCTGTTATAGCAGCGATAGCCTCCTCAGGGATGCTTCTCTCCTATGGTGCTTCTTTTCCTCAAACTATCCATTAATATTGTGAAGACCAAGTCAGGAGGCCTTTGCAACACACCAGGCTTAAAAGTAATCAAGTTCCTGTCAGTCCAGATGGACTTTTCTCACTGATTCTCAGATCTTCAGCATCTGCCTCTGGGTGCATTTTTCCAGCATAATGAAGTTCGGGGAGCACTGCTGACCACTGCTGGCTCCTGTGGGTCCCCGAGTAGTCCCTCCTCCAAGTAGCCAGTGTTGTTTTCAGATCCTGCACAGCAACCGCCACCCACTTCGTCTGCCAGCAGCGTGATGTGACCCTGCTAAGATTAACATGATATCCTTGCAATTCTGCATCCAAGACACATGTCATTTTCCTTCAACACATTTGGAAGGAGGGCAAGTTCTACTTTGTAAAGACCGTCACTTATTTTGAACTGGAAGAAAATAATTTATTTGGTCCAAAGTTGTTGTGTTTTTCCATTAAGGGCATATATTTCCCTCTTATAATGGAACGTGGGGCCTTTCAGAGCTCCACATAATCCAGTCTGCAAGGTCATTCCAGTATAGGGCTTTTTTCTTCTTTTTTGGTCACTGAATCTAGCAGCCTAGAAAATAAGTTCAGAATTAAGCACCTTGAGGTGCCAGGCAGAGCAGGGTGTGTTAGCAAGAATCCCTACTTGGTGTGGCTGCAAGAAACACAAAAATATTCCTCTACCGAGTAGAAAGTCATTTAAATTCTTCTTACTATGGAATAAAAGTCTTGGAGGGCTGCTTCTAAGCCCTGATCTCTGGGGTCACATCCAGAAAACCTGCTGGAATTTGCATTGCTAACTACCCCCTACCAAGAGGGTTTCACAGCATTGTTTTTTAGCTGGGCTCTGTGGTCTGGGACTCCCAACTCCTGAACACCTTTTAGAAGCTGAGACTTTATCATAGACAGAATGGAAATTTCATCATGTTAATGAAATTGCAAACCAGCAGGACCTGGGAGTGGATGCTCGATGCTCACAGAGCCACGGTGGAAGAATGCCTAAACTTCCTGCTAGCTCACCACAACTATTTTCAGCAGACACTAGTTCCTGGATCTGGAAGGATGACCTCCAGGCCATATCAGCAGGCTGCATAAATGGTGAGCTTGAACACCAAAGAAAACTGTTTTAATCATACAGATATTATCAAAATGACTCAAAGAGAAGAGAGAGGTTAAGTCACTTGCTCAGCACCACACAGCTGGCGGTGAGAAAAATCCAACTTTGAATCCAGGTTTACATGACTTTCAGGTTATGCCTTTGTTCAAAGTTGTTGCCCTGAAGGCGAGCAGAATCCTGCTGGGACCCCGGTAGATAGCTGCTCTCCCCAAAGCAGAATCCTGCTGGGACCCAGGTAGATAGCTGCTCTCCCCAAATCGGTGAACACTGTGGGCTACTGCCAGAACACTACCATCTGTTTACTTTCAGAAAGCTTCTCCAAATGCCAAGTATCCCACCGCGTGGCCTCAGCTTCCCAAAGTATTCCTGACACTCAGAAGTTCACTCGCAAATGAAAGCAGAACCCCAATCCCCCTACTAGCCAGACTCTCCAGGAAGTTACTTAAAAGTCTAAGAAACAGGGACAGAAAATGAAAAATCACTCAGATAGAGGTAAGCTTACATCCCCAGGAGGGAGCGCATACCTCCTGCATGGGCTGGGGTTTGCATTTGTGTTTAATAACAACTTTGATCTCTCCGTGGCAGCGGTCATTGAGAAATCCTGATATAAAGAAGGTATCTGGGAGATAAAGTTCTGCAAGTGATGATTACTAGCACTTAAGTTCTCTTTTTGTTGAAAGGAAGAATCCCAGATTGAACAGTGCATTGAATGATATGACAAGCAAGTACTTGATCCCTGTCCAGCTGGAGGGGGGATTGTACCCATCAGCAGCTTTTTAGCTAAGGACGTCTTTATATTTCCCTTCTTTGTCTGGGCCTCTCTGGTTCCTCCTTTTACTTCATGTCAGCACTATATAGTAGGTATGCCAAGTGGTTTTGAAATTTAAATTACAGTCTCTTTTTCAGATGTTATTGGAAAGAACATGTAATTTATAACCACGTGTTAGGAGTACAGGATGTTCATGGTCCACTGCCAATTTTTCTTTTGTAAAGTTAATAAAACTTTCATAAAACACTTATACACTTGTATATTTCATGGTAAAGATTTTTTTTATCTCATAGGCTAATGTAAAGATTTATTAAAACCATTTTTTTGTTAAGAGGAGTGTCAATAGTTTGCAGCTGAGTGTAATTTTGAATCCGTGGAAGATGACGGTCTGATGGAAAATGACAGTAACAGCTTTGTTGATTTAGCACTAAAAATAAAGGAGCCTTTCAAATGAGAGAATGCTCTAATATCCAGAGTGGGCTAGGACGCATACAGGCCAGCAGAGGCGAGCTGGAGGAACCGGCCACCAGCACTTCAGCCCCTGGCAAGAGCAGAGCAGCTTTGGATGGAGCCCAGGTGGGAGGGTGTACAGAGTCCCCAGGGGCTGGGATGGAGGGAGGGAGGGAGGAGCCTAGGGAGTGTCTGGGGCCTACATCTACTTGTAGCTGGAACCTCAGGGGCTCCTCCTGCCTCCACAGGCACTGTTAGCCCTTGTATCCTTCTCAGGGGCCCAGGTTTTCCTAACTATGATGAATTAATTCCCCCCCCAACACACACTCCCCTCCCCTCCCCTCCACTCCTGCTAATTCTTGATCCACTTCTACCCCAAACTGGTTTTAACTAAAAGATTGTCTCAAGAAACCTTATTTAAGCTTTTTCTGCCTAGGAAGCCCAGCATCTTTGCTGGGATTCAGGATTGGGTTAGCTACCAAGTTCCATAATTTGGGAGAGTACTTGAACCTCTTACAACTTCTGTAATCTTTTCCAGGACGAGTAGATGCAAACTCGTACTTGAAGCTCCTTCATCAGACCATTCGGAGAGGGTGCACATGAAAGGACTTTGCAAATACCATGGGGGACAGAGAAACTTCTTCTTAGGCTGTATCTGTGGTCTGCAGAAGGGGTGCAAAACTGTACCCTAGATCTCTGCATTAGTAAATCCTGTGTGCCTCGTTTTGTAGATAATGAAAGTGTTACTTTTTGTTCCACAAACTAAACTAGTACTAGTAAAACTCGTTACAACAACCAGGTTTCAAACCTAGGCCATTTCAATGGCAAAGCTTGCTTCTGCTCACCTTAGGGCATTGGGAGCAGCAAGCGCTCCTGAGCGGCTGTGATATGCTACATATCACGCTAGGAAGTCTGCATGTGTTCTCTCCTTCACTCTCCAGGTCACTCTGGTGAGTCCACCAGCTTCTCAGGCAGGTGAGAAGTACTACCTGGGTGACATGGTTCCAAGTGTGTTTTCTCCACCCTGACCAAGTTCAACAATTAATGACAATTGAGACAAAAGCCAGGCACTTTTCTGACTCAGGGCTGCTGTTTTGCTGGAAGGCCCTCCAGCCACCCCTCATCCCTTTCTCTGCCAAACCCTAATTCTTCACTGAGCTTTCTGCTTGAATGTCACCCTTACTGGGCCTTTTCTGACCCTCTGACTAAGTAAGGCCATCTCTGTACACTTTCATATCAGGTGGAGTTTCCCATTGCTTTTCACAAATATGATTAAGTCATTGCTTGGGAAACTCTTTGTTCCCTGTCTGCATTGCCTGAGAAAATATAAGCTGCAGGAGGGGAGGAGGCATTATCATTCCTTGATGTATCTTCCATTCCCAGAATAACACGGTTGATACTATCGACAACCTCACACTACGGTCACTTGTCCCTCTCCTTCCAGTCCAAAGCCTGGGTGACTTGGCCAGTTTGTGACTGTGCCCTGTGTCACCTATGTAAATGTCCCCAAGTCCAGTTAGGAGATATTTTGGTGACAGTCTTAACCTTTGGACATTTAAAGGTGAAAGTGCGAACTCCCAGATGTTAAAGAAGGTACTTCCTCACCGCAACAATTCTGAGATGTGCAGACAGAGATCTCTAGGCTCCTGGGATAAAGGGTGGAAGAGAAACGGGAAATGTGGAACAAAAAGTCCCAGAGAAATGGAGAGATCTCTGCACAATGTTTCTGACTATCTGCATTGGCAAAGGCACAGCAGTTGGGAGCCACAAGGCCAGCCAGGAGCATAGACTGGAATTCAGGTGTGGAAGTCTAGTCAAGAACAGGTATAGAGGAGATTTTTGGGATAATGGAACAGTCATTGGCTGGTATACAAGCTTGCTTCTTGTTGTTGTTGCATTTACATCTATTGCTGTTTTTGGACGAGGCAAATGAAGTTGCTGCTGCTAGATTTGGAAAGTGCAGATTTGGATCTTGAGTTCAAGGGCCTGAGCCCTGGCCACGCACTGTACCTCCCAAGGGTGCTCACACTGCAGTCAAGCTGAGGCCCTCAAGAAGGACCAGCTGGCTCCTCCTGCAGCTGCTTATCACAAGGGCATACCTGCAGGGCTGGAGGGCCCATCCACTCTCCATCCATGTAGCTTGAGACAGTTTCACTGAATGGATAAGAGTTCAGGTTCTGTAGCAAGACAGACCTTCAGCTGATTAACTTTGAAATCACATAATATTGCCACATTCCAACTATAATTATAAACAGGGCTGTGTTTGTGGTCAGGTGATCTACATCTACACAGTTCCATGCTTCGAAAAGCCTTATGTTTGCTTTAAATTCTTGATGATTTTTCTATAAGATGGAGCTTTATACTTACATTTTGTCCTGGTCCTTATAAATTATGTATCTGGCCTCTATTATAAAATGGTTATTACAAGACTACACGCTCAGGGTGAGGAACAATGACCTAAGGCAGTTCTGTAGCTGGTACACAATCAGGGCCCGGTATAAGGGAAATTAAGGTGTCCTGGGTCATTCACTAAGAACTTGCTATCTCTCCAGCTTTTTGGCAAGTGATCAGTGAGAAAGGCCATATCTAAGCTTCAAAGGCAACCAAGAACAGTACCCTTTTAAACCCTGGATGGAATTCAGGCTAAATGAAGAACCAAGACTTTGGCTAGATTCATGGCACATTTTTCCAGGGACCTCTTGAGGTGTGAAAGAAGCATATAAGTGGCTGCTATGGAAATGTGCCTGGAGGTGACAGGCTGTATGTAGAGGGTTCATATTCTCTTCTCCTTGAGTGCCCAGTACCAGTGCTACTCAGTGGCATCCATGGGTCTGATGTTACCATGACAGACCAGTTGCTTATCTATGGTCCCCATGTCTGGAGTCAATGACTGGTTGCACTTCCAAGTTAGGGACATGCCAGGTGACAGAAACAAGTAACTGCAAACGTGGCTTCACTCTTTATTTGCCTGTTAATAATCTAGAAGTTACTTCCTCTATTCTTGCCTTCTATTGTAGAATGTGCAGCCATAGCCATTATTGACATTTTTCTTCACTACCAATCTCTTCCTAGGTTATTATTTTATGCCCAGTGCTGGAATGTCTTTGTCTGCTTGGTTCTGAGAAAATCCTCAGCATCCCCGCACCTTTGGTGCATCCTCTAGACAACCGATACTCTCTCTAAAATAGGGCATTTTCTATCATCTTTGACCAAACTCTACTTCTGAACCACTTGCTTTATTCACAACAGCTGGCAGCATAGCATATAACACACAGATTGGACCATTTTCTGAACCTAGAGTTTCTCAAGCAATGCCAGATGCTCTTCAATGGAGGGAGGGGCCAGGAGAAACAGGAGGATCCCTTTAATCGGGGACTAATTTGAAAAACCAGAGAAGCTTAGCAGGTACCCACGGAGCCTGACTTTGAAAACGGGTGTCTGAAATTCAGCCCAGTGCTCTTTCTTTCTGCTGCAATATGTTGTCTCTAATGAAAAATTCTCCTTCACCAAACATAGAGTACAACAATCCCATTGAATGCATTGCCAATGATAAACTATGCACGGACAAATAACAACAGTGACAAAACGGCGACCGGAGACAAGGCAGTCTGTGTTGAAGAAGAAAGAGAAAAATAAATGAAATTAACAGTGGGAGACAAAAACAGAGGAAAACCCAGCAATTAGATTAATCATAGACTTCCAGGAAATTGGCCCAAATTTCTTTAAACTCTTGTTGATTGTTATTCAGATTGAAGGGTTCCCTGAAAGATTAGCCAGAGCCCACCAAGCTTGCATACCAAGCTGCTGCATCCCATACAAGAAAGGGCCGCTCAGATCCCAGGCTGTGTCCCTGCTACCCATGAATCACCTGTGCAGCGGGGAGGGCCAGTACACAGAGTCCAGTCCTGGGAGTCAGGAGGTGGCAATTCAGGAGGCGGCCAGGTTGCCAGGCACATTCACTTTGGGGACTGGAACAAATCTAAACCTTCCGGACCTCCGTTTGCACATCTATTTAATGGGCAATTCTACCTACCTTTCTTAAGCCAGTGAGTTTTGAGAGGTTGAAAAAAGAATATAGATGTGAAAATTCTTGGACTGGCAAGAAAGCACTTTGCAAGCATAAGATTTTGGGGTGTTTTCAGGGTCAGGAAGAAAGTAGGATGTCTCCCAAGGTTCAACTATACCCTCTCCAAGTCCTGAGGTACAGAAAATGTAGTGTGGTGCTACAGCTAGACCCATTCCTACAGAAGTGTTCCAAAGCGTTCAGATTCAGTAAGGCTTTAGCACATTTTGATCCACATATTATTCCTTCTTTTATGATCTGCATTTAAAAGAAACTCAAATGACCTATCTCTAGGTTTATTAATGCTTAAATCATTAGTAACTTGGCTCCTGGAGGTTCATGGGTTGCCAAAAAGATGTCAGAGCTTCCAAATGCCTGGAAGTTGCCCTTCACCCAGGGTGAAATAATCTAAGCATTAAATGGTTTGGGTTTGGTTTGAAGAATTGAATGCCCGAGTTTGTCTTAGAATTGAACTCTTCAAATACAATCGTTTTTGGCTCAAATTTAAAAAAAGAAAAAGCAATTGGCTGCCTCCTAGGTACTAGGTGCTAGGCTCCATGCTAAGTGCTTTGCATGCCTTGTTGAACTTAATCCTTATAAAAACCCAATACAGTAAACCCAATTAACATTCCTATTTTAGAGGTAAAAAGCAGGGCATCCTTGAAGAATTATGGAAAAGATTTGGCCTAATTTTTCTCTTGGCTCTATCTATGAATCTTCCCACAATATAAAAAAGATATATAATCTGAGGACTAAAGAAGACCGTGACAACCATTCAACATCACATTTCTCAAAATATGTGTGTGCCAGGCTTAACAGATGTCAGCATTTGTCCATCAGGTAAATTGCAGGTTGGGGGATAAAGTAGGCTTCTTTACTGCAGGACTTCACAGACTTTAGAAAGGACATTCACTGTGACTGTCTGAGAGGGAAGTGATACACACAGCACCCTCGCAGCTTATTTGGCAATAAAACTTTTCCCCAAAGAATCCAAATATTCGGGACTAGGAATTTAGCTCAGCAGCATAAGAGCTTGCCTGGCAAGTGCGAGGTCACAAGTTCAATCCCAGCTACAAAAAAAAAAAAAAAAAAAAAAAGGCAAATTTTCTCCAGAAAATCATTTAGAAAATGTTGATCTATAAAAATAAAGAAAGATGCCAAGACTTGCCCCAAGTTCTAAGATGTTAATTGCAGAGTGGAGACACTCACCCAGGGAGCCAGGCCTAGGATGGCTTTGTGCTCCATACAACAGAGGTTGGTAGACAGATGGACAATTGAATTTGTGTCCACAAATCCAAGACTTAACAAGGGCCACACACAAACTCACAGGCCACAAATTTAATATTTGAAGAATCAAATGATCACTGGCCCTTTAAGCTAGGAAAATAGACGTTTTAATAATCTTTTTGTGCTTGAAGGGCCTATAATAATAAATATACTCTGGAGAAATAGAATTAACAGGATATGGAAGCATATCCTGCCTCATGTCACTGTGGGGGATGATTAGCCCTAAATTTTCTGGTCAAGGCAGCAGATCAGAGGCCCAAGGAAGAGTTAATACTGACTCAGGCACCCTAGGGACATAATTCCTTCTTTCTCATGGAATATTGTCTTTTTCTCTCAAGGACTTCTACTGATTAGGTGAGGTCTACCCACATTATGGAATAGTCCTTGAGCAGTACTCAAAGCCTGTTAATGTCAATGATTATGGAGGTTCCCTATATAGGATCATTCAGGCCATGTTTGATCAATTACTTGGCCTAGCCAAGTTGACACCTAAAATTACCCATCCTCTAGGCCATGTTCCTTCCTTTCCCTTGAAATACTGGTGACATTTCTTCACTTCTTGTCCTCATTCGCAGAATCTAAGAAAGCACATCCAGAGATAGCTCATTGCTTCAAGCTGCACAGCTTACGGTTTTAGTGGAACTAGAGAGGTCATGTCTAAATTTCCTCGTTAGTGAGTGACACTGAAGGTAGGGTCATAGGAAGAGGACTGTGCTGGACATATTTGAGGGTTTCTGCCATGTCTTCCTCCTTCAACTAAATAGTTTCATTTATATCAGTTATATGTGTTTTTCACTTAGACTGTTGCTAAAATCTATGAGAAATTCTCTTGATCTGCACAACAGAATTCTTTTGGTCCCCTAGAACCTTCTACTCAAAGTACATTCTCACAGCCATTAGCAGCAGTACCACAGTCTGGTAAGAAAGGCAAAACCTCAGGCCACACTTAATCTTAACCTCAGACCTACTTAATCCACGTCTTCGGTCTAACAGGACCCCCGGTGAGGTACACGCATATTTGGGGCTATAGAACAGGGCTCTTGACCTCAAGTTTTAGCAAGACAGACCAGCCCAGTGCTATACATATTTTGTTCCAAAATGATGGGTGGAATTAGTGAACTCAAGCCTAGAGAAGGGAAAGATGACACAATTAATGAGCAAAATATGCATTAAATTGTATGAGTAGAAAATAAAAATCTCTGATCATGTGTGTGATGGGAGGAATACACCTTCTTCCTGGAAAGCCTGTCATTTACTAAAAATGTTTCACTCTCCAGTTTGATCATTTCAGAAACCAAGAAGTTCTACTATAAGCATGCAAGTTCTTTGTGTTTATGGGAGAACTCCCTGCTTGGATTTTTGTCCAGTAAACAAAATCAGTTGGCCAGAATAAGCAAGATTCCCTGAGAGTCCTCTTGGTGCGGATGAAAACTGAATGATAACGGCAGGTACAGGCAGACTGAAATAAAGCCCTAAAGCTCCCCGCCTGTGAGCTCTTAGGTTCACTTGTGCTGCTGTTTCTGTGAGGATATGAGAAATTCTGAGTTGATGATGAGTTGAGGAGTTAATTTGCTGCTGTGCTAAACTGCCAGCACCAAGGCTGTCATAGGGGAGAAGAGAAAATGAGTGAAGAAACCTTTGATCCTCAATTCAGCCAACTTCTTCCGGAAAGTTGAATGGAAGATCAAACATGAACAGCAGTGCGGGCTCTGGGCTCTGTCCAGGGCTATTGGAATCCAATACTCCAATAAGCATCCAACTTCGACAGAAGTCAACCCAGGAAGCTTGCCGAGGAAAGGCTCGACTAAGAAAGGGTCTGAAGTTGTGACACATGAGGGAGAGAGAGAGGGTTGCAAACGTCCTTGGGTTGTCTTCCTTGGAATCTTCCTCCTGGGACGGTCCTTCTCTGATACACAGCCAGGTACACAGAAAAACAATGTTGAAGCTGAAAAATCATCTGCATTTTAAGGCTTAGGTGTAAATTCGAGGGCCTGGCCTTTGTTATTCTGTGCTAACAATTCATGCAACTTTAGTCCATGGAGTGAATTTCTTGTCCAAAAAAGCCCTGGCGTGGGAGATCACTCCAACACTTCTTTCCAGATTACACCTGAGACTCACCACAAAGACCCTCCCATCTGTGGTTACAAAGCTCTGTCCCATTTCTTATCTCATTTGTCCTGAGGAGAGGTCTGTATGCTCCAGAACTGAGGCCTAATTTCCCACTGCCTTCTCATGCCATTTTGCACCAAGAATTCTGGTCATAAATGATACACAGGACAATTTGATCAAAGTCCAGCAAGTCCTACAAGTGTGGCCACTTAGAGCTACTACAGATGACCACTGGAATACACCTGACTACGTTGACATTTGCCAAGATGAATGTCAGGTATGCAGGCAGCACCTGTCATAGCTATCTAAGTTTTCACAAGGAGGCCACTGTACGTTTGTATGCTCGGATTCATTGCCAACAGCAGGTGCTACATAAAAGGTATACCTTGAGACATGTTCTGTCCTCGCAGGCTTGACCCTGAACACACTCTTGGGCAACCTGTAGCTCTCTAATGTCCTAGCCAACTGTCGCATTGTTGATTTTCCCTTTTTCCCTCTCCCCCTGAAACTTCTCCCTTCTCCCTTCAAAATATGACTTTTCAGTTCCAACCTCTTATCAGTATTAGCCATGACCCAGCTGCTCTGTACTTTAGTATCCTTCTCTGCTTATCTCATCTAGCCTAAAGGACATTATGCACCAAAGGAGGAGCATAGTAGTCTTTTGTTGTGGGGGCAGGAGGGACAAATATTTGAAGACCCGTAAATCCACAACTTAGTATGATCCATTCTAGAACCACTCACTAAAGAGAGTCAAAACCTGTAGAAAAGAAACTAGCAGAAGCCAGTGAGTTCTGGAGCTATTTAAGGTGGTAAGCTAGGTGGTTTGTCTACCACTAGATGAGCTGATACAACTAATATTTAGGGGTGATGGAATCTTGTCACATCCTTCGAGAGGCTTAGAACCCATGCAACTGCAGACCTGGGATGGTTCAGAGCATGCTGCTTGCTGGGCTAGCAACCAACCTAAGCAACCATTGACATTAGAGGAAACTAACAAAATCCTCTGACAGGAGGCTAGGATCTAGGCTTCACAGGGAACTAAAAAAATAAGATAACCCTAAATTAAAAAAAAAACAATAAAGATGAGTGACTAAAATAGATGGAGACTTCTCAGAAGTACAAATGGTCGATAGGTGCATGAGAAAAGGCTCAATATCTGGCCATTAGAGAAATGAAATTTAAAACATTACTGAAATTTCATCTTACTAGAGTAAGAAAGAATGGCTGTCATTAAAAAAATAACAAATACTGGTGAGGCTGTGGGAGGCAAGAGGAGGTAGCCTTATGAATTGTTAGTGGGAATGTAGACCAGTGCAACCACTATAGAAATCAGTATGGAGATTCTTTAGAAAATGAAAACTAGAAATTCCATTCAATCAAGCTATGCCTTCTCTAAGTATCCCCTCAAAAGAGCTAGAGACTTCACTCCACACTGATGAATGCATATGCATGTTTAGAGTAGCACAATTTTTAATAGCTAAATCTTGGAAGTGCCTTGTATGTCCTTGTATGAATCAAAATGAAAATGTGGTATTTGTATAAAATGGAGTACTACTCAACCATAAAGAAGGACAAACGAGGCATTTGTAGGAAAATGGACGGACTCTGAAACTAAATGTTGAAATGAAAAAAATCACATACACTACCTCAAATGGTGAGCTCTTATATGAGACACTCAGAATATAAATAAAGAGCAGAATAAAAGATAATAGAAAATAGAAGATAAATATTTTGCAAGGGGGAAGGGGACCTAGAGATGGGAAATGGTGAAAAAAGAATTGAAATCAGTTATGTATGTGTGCCTGTCCTGTAAGATGAATGTCAAAATTATGTACTGAGAATATGAATTGATAGTTTTTTTTTAAACTCACGGGTCCTCAGTAGTCCTTGTCATTAAGTTTGCAGAACCAGACCCCATACGCCAATGTTCACATGCACCATCATTTCAGAAAATGGCCAAGATTTTATTATTTTACAGTGATGTTTCTCAGCCCCATGATGGACCCTACGTCTCCCAGGTGGAGTGCTATTGCAGGCAAAGCCAGAGAGAAGGAACAGGGCAGATACCATTGCTCCAGCATGGGCAACTCGAGATGATCTGATCCAAGTTTTGTCATTTTAAAAATTTGGAAGCTGAAGCATAACTTGGACTGCATCTTATGATCAACCATTTAACCACTCCAAAAATAATATTGTACAATATTTATCATCTGCTTAAATTTCCTGAAAATACGGCTGAGGGTTAGTCACACTAATAGTGTTCTCATCCATGAGCAAAGAAGGGAACAATCCTAACCCTAAAAGTTCAAGATGAAAGTGTCAGTGTTTGTGTTAAGTGTTAAGCCTTGTTTTAAGTCCTAACCTGTCTTAAGCAAAACAGAGGTAGGGAAAATGGAGGACGTGTGTATGTTCTACCTAGTATTAAAAATCCAGATTGTTTAGAAGTGGGCAGCCCAAATGATTACAAAGTATTGCTATAAACTTTTCTGGAATAGCACAAGAAGCCAAGGATGGGAAGCCTCTCCCTTCATAACAGGTGACAAATTAGAAGATTTCTCAGAACTAAGGTGGTGGCTGCCAGGTTTTATCCTGTCTCTCCATGGCCACACAAAGTGTGTTACTGTGGGGACACATTCGGGAGACAGATCGGTGGGAAGGACCAGAGTGTTCCACTTATGGAAACTTAACCTTTTGAGTCAAGTCGGTACTGGAGCTCACTCTTAATTCCTTGGCAAGAACCTCTTGAGTCAGCTGAGTGTTCACATTTTATATTAGCTTTCTCCAGGAGGTGTGGCCCTAACTACTGGTGCAATAGTCCTACTCCATACCCTGGAATGATAGTAATTAACATTATTGTCAAAAGTGTCCATTTGCATGGTGATCTGGCACCTTAATACTTACAGATCACCTACTATATACCAGGCACTGTGCAATAAGCATGTTACACACAGTCTCACTCATCTAATGTGCAAAGAGAAATACCATCATCTCATTTTTCACAGGAAGCTTGGAAAGTTAACTTACTTAAGATCATGCAGCCAGTAAGATCTGTGATTCAGAACTGAGTTTCTGACTCCCAATCCTGTGTGCTTCTGCCTGACTCAGGTCTGCTTTGGTAACTGGCTCTCTCTGGCTTCATACTCCCCTGTGGACATATCTGAGCACAGAAAGTAGAAACTTAACCTTCAGTGCCACAGCTGTTGAATTCTTCCTGCACATCAGGTGTTACTCATGAGCAAAGATCCAAAATAGAAACTAACGGGCTGGAAAGATGGGGATGAATTAAAATTCTGTATGTGCCTCCTGTCATGGTGGCACATACCTGTAATCCTAGCATGGAAGGAGACTGAGGCAGGAGGACTGAGAGTGGAAGTCTGGCCTTAATGAGACTTTGTCTCAAAACTAAAAATATATATGTATATGAAAAGAATTGGAAATGCAGCTGAGTGATAAAGCTACATTACAGTATGAGCCCAAATTCCAAAAATGAAAATAAAATCAAATCCTGTATCTGTACTCATAAGTCACATGATTTTGGCCAATCAGATTGGGCCTACATTTTTCTTATCTACAGAAAGACAATCTCAGATACTTCAAAGGATTAAATGAGAAAATGTCTCTGTCATGTTACAGACTCAAAAATATGATTTTTCCTTTCCTCCTACAAAAGCAAGCACTCTGAGGCAAGTCTGGTTTATATCTTAATGTATTCAGTGTCTAAATATAAACCCTTCACTGCCTCTCTGCCTTATAAAATGGGATCATAATAGTATTTCCCTTGTGAATTTGGTTAATTGTGAGATATATAGGTGTCTGTTATTAATATATGGAAGGCCCTTAGCATAGCACCTGACATATAGTCAGGTCTATAAAGAGTTCGGTATATTTATGGTTTCCCTGCTTGCTCCTTCCCCACTCCCAGTATCTGCTTGTCCCCTGCCCTGATGTGAGAGCTGATCTCTTCCTGACAGCACAATCTATTTGGAGTCATCACTTTTCAGACACTCATCTCCTCCCAGCATCAAAAGAGTTAAACTCCTTTCAAACCCAAATGCCTGAGCCACTTGCCCCCCTCCCCCTACAGAGGCTAAGGCCTTGATCATTTCTTAATGTAACTACTTCAGGAAATTTGTCGCGCTAATAATGTTAATATGCCTTATTTCTACACTGCTCACGCCCTGAGCTCTCAATCACTTCAAAATACAGTGATTGAAATTTTTCAAAAGTCTTTGATTTGGAAGTTGTTATGTAGAACCCAAGTCAAGTATAAATATGGCAGAGTGATTTAAGGCGGCTGGAGCAATTCAAATGTTTAAACTTGTTTCAAATAATTATCAATCTTTCTGCTCTGCATTTTCAACACCCCCCTTCATTTCAAGAGTGGCCCTCAGTGAGGCCTGGAGCACATTGTTGAGGCAGATAAGTGCTCTTGGTTCCCCACACTGCTTCGCCTTGTTATAATTACATTATTAAATCCTTAATGGCTCGCCTCTCCTGGTGTCAGATTCAACCATCAAGAGCCCTGGTCACCTGGAATGAAAGCTTACTCAATGTCAGACAGAGCACTGCCAACCTGTAGCTCTGGGAGTGCGACCGAAAGGGAGAGTGCCCTCTGATGGCCTCACCTTGGTCAGTTCAGATACTCACAGAGAGAAGTTTGCTGAACATCTACCTGGAAGTCAAAGTCCCCAGGAGACCTGCATGAGTCTCTCATGGCGTGGGACCCTTCTTCCTGTCCTATTTCTCAGACTTTCAGCTCTGTGTCTTGTCTTACCCCACTCCCACCTCTAGTGGTTCTGCTTGGATCTTGACCAGATTCTCACAGGGGTTATTTGACAATGCTTTCTTTGTATTGGTGCACATCACATGTCTTCTTCTTTCTGCCCTCAGGGGTCTCCAAGTTGAAGATCAGAAGCACCTGCATGGACAGATGGAAATGCAGGCAAGGAAGTGGGCAGAGGACTACCTTTGAGCAATGGGCAAAGATGGCAGGTAAGCATGTTCTACCTTCATGCTTCAAGCTGGTACTTTCAAGAAACATCTCGTGAGTCTCCTTGTTACCTGAGACTCACCCCTGGAAGATGAGCACCCATCACGTGTCACAGCGCCTTGTGCCCTAGCACATCACTGATTAGCATGCTTTCTATTATTTTTCTCTCCAGACCTCATCATACCACACTCCCCAGGGCTTTCCTGAATGAGCTATCTACACAGAACTGCCTTTGCGTCAACCTCGGTTTCCAGGGGAACTCAGGAATCACCAACATCCAGGCCCCCACAAACAGCATTGGAAGGACCAGAGCACACCGATTCCGGAGAACAGAAGGAACAGAAGGGCAAGGTGACCTCGTTGCCTGAGCCAAGAATGAGCAAGGAGGGGGCAGAGCTGCTCCATCACACAAGGTCTGCTTGACACATTTGTTTTCTGCATGAAAGAACCAGTGAACAGGATGACTTCAAAGAAATCAGTGCAGATGACACAGTAGCCACGGCAGAGAGGATCAGGGGTCTGAGCACGGGAAGGCTGAGCAACACTGTCTCCTTAAGACAGAAGCTTCAGATACAGATGGTAGTTTCTTCCTTAGAAATGAGGCAAGGCCCAGGAATCACTTAGCATGAGGAATAGACACCCTGCTATCTGGGCTAGGGACTGGCAGCGTCATCCCCCTTGTCCCCCTGCACCCCAGATCACTCCCACAATTACCCTGACTTGTCCTTGTGGAGAGGACATGAAGAAAGGCTGAGGATTGAGCTCAGAGGATCCCTGTTCCTCTGCAGCTGTGTGACTTGGGTGATTCACTCGAGCTGTCTGAGAAATGTTTTCCTCCTTTATTAATGGAAAAAGATAAAACTTATGACAGTGGACATCAACATCCTCTGCAGAGCTGTCAACTAGCATAGACGGCATGTTGATAACACCCTTCCATAAAATAGATGTTTCACAGAGGCGAACAGGAATGTAAATTTATCATTATTATCGCCATTATAACTATTATTAAATAATATTGGCTCAACTTTTGCTTACAGTGCATTTTTACTTGATCCTGTCAAAAATCCACCTGGCAAGTTGCATTGTTACCTTCATAATCACAAAAGAGGAAGCTGCCACTCAGCCACTATGACTGTCCCAAGACACTCAGGCAGTGAGTAAAAATCTGGGACACAAATCAGGGCTTCTGGCTTCATAGCCCTTGCTGCGTTCCTAGCCAGTTTAGAGAGGGTAGCTGGCCGCTATGGCCCGGTGTTTTCCAACTGTAATTGGAATAACACGGGGAGATAAGAATGCCACTTAAGAAAGCCGAGCTTGTCTTCCTCTTCCCCAGGGCCATGCCCAGGTAGCACTCAAATGGTGCGGCCGCCTAGAGAAGTGTCTCAGATCTTATCTGAGTAATAACACATGACAGGCTGTGTATTTCTGGGACATTACTATATGCCTGTGGTAGTGGTGGTGGTGGGAGGCTCAGGCTGAGGAAATTTCTTCGAGCTTTGCTTTGTCTATTATAAAATATCATCTCTAAATCAGATGGGGTAGAGAGCAGTCACTTAGGCAAGGCTGGCACAGCTGTGACATCACCACCATCCAATCCCACTGCTCCTCTTTCTTACCAAAACCCCAAGTGATTTGACCATTTGAGACTTAAGAAGTATTTAGTTTGGTCATCTTGGGACACTGAAATTGTCAGGGTTTGTGAAGCTGGAAGGTTCATCATCCCGTGGTGTCTGTCTCATCAGAGCAGTGTGACCTAAGGGCACCTGGACTGAGAGGGACAGTAAGAAAGGGCCTCCTAGCAGCCCCAGGCTCACCATTAGGTAATCGCTGGATTTGCACATCTCAAGGACTTGCGGGCTGTGGTTGTGGTTTTACACTCTATTTGGGGGGTAGGCGTTTTCTCTCTGCCAGGTTAAATGACTAGCAGGCATGAAGACGGCTGCCAGGATGATCAGAAACAGACCTCTAGGCTGATCTGCAACTAGATCCCTGAGCTCTGATGTTCCAGCCAAGGTTAAGCAAATCCAGGCTGCACGCCTGGGCTCTGTGGAGTATTCTCGTGTGCGGCAACCAGGCAGCGATTAGGAACAGTAATATTTTCCAGACTACCCTCAGGCAACTGACAATCTGGAAGAAGGTATAAAACAAATATATTGAGATAAGTCCAATATGGGATAATTTAAAACAAAGAAAAAACACAACCCAGTCATTCTTACAGTAGCTCTACCCTGAGCGTGTGGCACTAAGAATGGGAGTTTCTCAGTCAGTGTCTGTGACAAGGATGAAAGGACCCGAAGAAGTGCCAGAGAAGTCCAGGGGTCCTCCACTTCCGTGTTTTAGGCTATAAAGAAAGAAAAGCGGGACTTATTTTCTCTGCCTTCCTTGGAGGGTTAGAATAAGAGTAAAGTACGAAATTGCCATTTTAAGCCTTCAATCACTATTCAGGTATACACTGTTAGCAATGTAGGATATGCTCGCACATCTGGTGGCAGTCACAGAGACAACTCTGGGGACTTTTTGATAGTTTAAGGGGGAGGCAGAACATAAATGTTACTAGCTTCTCTCTCCTGCTCCAAATCTGCACTACCTGCGAGTGGAACTAGACTTAGGCTGCAAAGAGGCTTTGTCCCTTGGTTTTTTGAACGCTCCTATACATGAACAACTGAATGTGCTAATTCTGGAGGGTCTATACAAGAGAGCCTATTTTAAAAGGCAAAGTATGTGCTTTAATAAATAGCGCAGGTAGGATTCATAGACTGGAGCCTTTTCATTTTAACTGTTGAAGTGGCTATTAAAGAACTGAAAAGCTGTTCTTTATGAAATAAAGGGCAGGCATACTCTTTGTGAGTATTTCACAAACTTTCATGGGCCCATAACTCATCGGCAAATCCTGTTGAAATTCTGTTGAGATTCTGATTCAGGGAAATGTGATAGGATCTGCAGTTCCTCATTTCCAACAAGCCTGCAGGTGCTGCTGTGGCTGCTGCCTCTGGACCACACTTTGAGTAGCAAAGGTCTATGTAATCCCCGGGGACTAATAGCCCATTGGAGAAAGCTAAAGGGTCAGGGCTCTAGCTAAAGAATATTGCCAGTTTCCGGCCTGGGAACTGGATTGCAATGCCTCTGTATAAGAGACCACACAGAAGCTGGGCTGATTTTGAAAGTGCTTATTTAGACAGAACTTCTGTTCTGTAAGACAGGTCGTGTTCTGTATGATGGGTTCTGCATCACGGGCGATTTCAAACTGTTTTTGTTTATGTACTCACTCAAATGTCTTGTGCCTACTTCAGCAGTTCTAGATTGACACTTAAGATTTTATATCACCAAGTTTAAATATATTTACATCTTAATAGTAGAAAATATTAACCATTTTATTGCATAGAGCAAAACGAAGATTGACAAACCTAAATAAATATTTCATTTGGATTGGCTCCAAAGGGCGGGAATACTTGCCAGTTGTGTTAATTAAGGTGTGTCTGACACACAGTAGGTGTTAGTCAATGTGTGCCAAATGCACGAAGGCACACCACATCTGAACACAGATGTGTGAAAATTTTATACAAGAGATTTATCTGTTGTATCTCAAAAAACCTGGTAGCCTCACCATAAAGTTCAGTAATACTTCAAAAAAAAAAAAAAAAAGTAAAGGAAAACCCTCCCAAAACAAACAAACAACCCAAGAAAATGTCTTGACCTATACTGCTCAGGTGTCCTAAATTTAGTGTATCTCTATCTTGTTCAATAAAAATATGCTGTGTTTTATTGGCGTAAAACATAGTGATACTTATAAACAAGGCAGGAAAAGAATAAAAAATCCTATAAAAGATAAGGTAACTTGGTTAATTAAAAAAATAAATAAAGCTTTTACGAAGATGCCCTTGGACATCCCAGGGCCACCCTGATCCACATCAGCTTCTCACCACCCTCATCTTGCACTGGAATCCTGACTCCCCTTCATCTGTCTTCCCTACAAATCAGAACATTTTGGACTTTTCGTCAAGTCTCCAAATACCAACAGCATCTCTTAAGTACCAGAGGGAGACCGTTTTTGGTCTCTCAGGACCTCATTCCAAATGGAATTTCTCTTCACTCTACCTCTCATGGTTGATCCCATGCCGGGCCTCTTAACAGCCATCTATGTCAACTAGGATGGTGGCATTTGAGCAGTGGCAGTATTGTCCCGCTCTTTGGGCATAAGCAGCATCTTTTCACTACCCCTTGACATCTCCATTGTTCTTAACTTCCTTTGGGACCCTTTTGCTCTTACCCTTGTTGATAGCTTTCCCCTCCACAATGGCTTTCGGAACCTAAACCCCTTGGCTAACAGACATATGGGTGGGATCTTCTCCATAGTCCTCTCTGCCTCCAGCCTGGGCTCACTCAGCTCCCATCCCTTTCATATTATACTGCAGACTCCAGCTCCAGCTTGTCCTTCACATTCCTTCCCGCTAGTCCTAGCTCACACCCTGTCTTTGCTATCACTCTTCTATGCCTTCCCCATAGCTCCCCCACGAAAACCTCCTTCCTGTACTTTGCAGGTTGTTAAAAGGAAAGTCTCAGCCAGCCCAAGGCTGCCTTTTATTTTCTCCTTTGTGGCTCATTTCTCTAGTCCGCAAGTCAGACTAAGGCCCTGCTATGATGCCCTTGCGATGCAGAGAGGGAAACAGGTCTGAGACTGAATATTTTTGATTTTTTGGGACACTCTGTAATGCATCTGCCTGAATAAAAGTGGTGAGGCAGCAGCGTCTGCTGGGTAAATGCATCAGATCAGCCCGCAGAGCCTGGGAACCGCGAGAGTGGCACCGCAGGGTTACAGCAGCCTCGGACGTGTTCCCGGACAGAACAAGTGTGACTGAGGATGACACAGACCAGAGCTCTCAGCAGATGCTGATCTGTCCTGTTCTCAGAGGAAACGCCGGCTGGAAATGGGGCTTGGAGACAGGGTCAAAGCAGCAATGCTCTTTCTGGCTGGCTGCCCTCATCCCAGCCTTCTCACCACAATCTCAGTGGGAAAAAGACAGAACCCAGAAAAATCTATGAGGCTGTTTTTAGAATTAATCGTGACTGATATTCATCCAAGGGAGTAAATGGAACCAGGAGGGAGGCAGAGATGTCTGATCTGAAGTCTGAGTAGGATTTGCTTTCTGTCCCATTAAAGTCTCATCAGGAAAATTCCTTTGGGAGACCTAAGACCATCTACCCCGGATGCATTTGGAAAAGCTGGTATCTGGGCCAAAAACAGGGTGTCCATCCAATATGTCTCACTGCATAGGGAAAACAGCATGAACAGGGCAGGCAGCGTTATCAGACCTGATAACTTAGGAGGTCATCAAAGTCAACCTTGATTTCAGAGAGGAGATTGAGGCACAGAGGGCAAAGAGAACCTGCTCAAGGTCACACTGTCCTGGGGCATGGAGGGGAGAGGTGAAGCAGTACCAACACTCAGTTCTCTCAATGTCCAAGTCTGAGGCTTTTCCTTGCACTGAGCCTTGAAGGACAGCCCAGGAATTGGCGAGGACACTGCTTCCCCTTGCTGCTGCTCTGGAGCTAGGGAGAAATGGGCCAGGTCCTAAATACAGCTCTCAGGGAAGTCTCTAGCAGGTTGTCAAGTGCTCCTGCCAGTGCTGAGCTGGCAAAGGAGGGTGGGAAAAAGTACTTAGAAATCCTGAGCGCTGAAAGGTGGCCTGTAATTGTAAAATTCCATTTCCTTTCAATTAGCAGCTGATTGCATTTGATGAGCTGCAACATTGTTTCCTCCGTGTAGATTAGGAGTCAGAGCAGTCAATGAGCTGTGAAATTCTCTCCCTGCTGAAACAATAGACAGTGATTAAAGCGCAGCTAATCCGATCATTATAGCCAGAGCCCACTGATCATTAGCTGCTAACCAGATCCCAGAGTGCCGCTCCAGCTCGGCCAAGGCAGTCAGGATGCAGCAGGTCAACGCTACCAATATGCTGCCTCCCTTCTCTGCATGCCCAATAGTCCCTGGTGGACCCCAGGGCTGGGGCAAAAATACCAGGATGCCACAATGGATATAGGGAACAAGCCTGCCAAGGGCAGCTTGATGTCAGAGAGAGAGCTAGGACTTTGGAGGCTGATGTACCCAAACTAGGACCACATTCCACCCCAGTTTGTAGTTTGACCTTTGAGCCTAGGCTAAATTATTTGCACCAAATCCTTAATAATGCCTTTTTTGTAAGGTTGTTTTGAAGATTAATATCACAGCCTAGGGAAGATCCCTGGTATAATGCTGAAAGTCAGTAATAACACTAGCTAACGTTTTGGAGTGTTTGCTACGTGCTCAGCACTGTTCTGAGGGCTTTATGTGGATTAAGTGGTCTAATCCTCATAACAGCCCTGATAAAGTAGGTGCTATTATTGTCTCCATCCTTTCAATAAGAAACACAGAAGATCAGTAAACTTGCTCAAGATCATTTAGACTAAGTGACAGACCTGGGATTTGAACCAGCCAAGCCCACTCAGAGACCCTGTGATTAACCACCCCACTTTGGTACTTCTCGAAATAAGTAAATAATGCTAACACTCATTATCTGGCTTGCTGGGCCTGCAGTTTTCAAACTTTACTGTGCAGAAGAACTAGCCAGAGAGAGAGAGAGAGAGAGAGAAAGAGAAGGAGAGAGACACACAGAGACAGAGACAAAGACAGAGGCAGAGACAAAGAGAGAGAAAGAAAGAGTCAGAGAATTCAACATGCAGAGTATCAGGCCACATCCTACAGATTCTGACTCAGTAGGTCCCAAGCACTTGTGTATTAATGAGCATCATATGTAACACAGAGGCTGTGGCCCAGGATCCACCTTGAGAAATGCTGTAGTTTCTGGGGAGCACAGATCCAGGTCCTGCCCCGCCTGCATCTTCCCTTCCTCTGCTTCCTTGCCCAGGGCTAGTAGAGTCCCTGATGAGCAAAAGTGCAGGGGCACTCGCAGAGGGTGGGAAGGCAGAGGTTCTAGAGCTACATTGTTATAGTTTACATCTGGATGTCCCCTGCAAGCCTCACTCCGTCATAGACAGGGCTTTGGGGAGGTGATTGAATTATGGGGGCATTAAAGCTGATTTGCTGTTAAGAAGAGAGAACTGGTCAGAGAAGGTAGGTCCCTATGAGAATGACCTAGCAGGGCGTATCTCCTGTTCTGGTTCCTCTCTAGACTTTCTGCTTCCCAGCCAGCATGACGTGAGCAGCATTCCTCTGCCATGTCCCTTTTCTATGCTGTCCTGCCTTGGAGCCAGCTGACCATGAAATATAAACATGAACCAAAATAAACCTTTTCTCTGTTAAATTTCAGATATTGAGTATTTGATCCAAAGGGATGGAGTGACCAAGACAAACCTAAGTCAGGATTTGAGACTCTGTTCTTCAATAAGAGTGGCTTTGCAAACCACTCTCCAAATCAGTACACTTTTGAGAGTAAAGAAGGGAATTAGCAAGTGTTTCTGCGGCTGCGCTGAACTGAATGAGCACGCATTATTGTGTCAGACTCTGCTGGTTCCCTATCTTTACCGCTTGATTGTCACCTCTGGCCCTGGGGTCTGCAAAACATGCTCAGCTTAAACATAGGCCAAGCACTATGGGTATAGGGTTAATGTCCCCAAAATGTACCAACCAATGTCAGATAGGAATTCTGTAATAAACATTTTATGGTCCTTGCCTCTAAGTCAGAGTAATAACTAATAAGTGCTCTGCCCCATCCCTAGAGCTTCCCAGAAAGACTGAGTTCACTTTTCCACCATGGCAAAGACCTCACTGGGTCCATTTCTACTTTTTTCTTTCCATTCCCCTCTTTTAAGTTTCACATCTCCATTGATTATTTCCCAGAATCGCCTCCCAAATGAATTAATTACACCCAAATCTTTTCCTCAGCGTTTTCTGAGCTCAAAACAATCAGTTTACCACTTACAAGCTATGTGACCTTGGACTAATGCTTCAATTTCAAATTTTATTCAAAGCAGAATGGAAACAGAGTAGCAAGCACGTGTAAACACAGGATGGGTCTAGTGCTTGATAAATGTGCATTTTTATTACTAATACTACTACTACTGTGACAGCCATGCTATTGGTGACTGCTTGGACTCATATCCGGAAGCAGTTTCTTTGCTATCTTGCCACAGTGACCTTTTTATCTCCTCTCTGGATTGTCACAGTACTCTCCCACAGGGCTCCTTGTCATTGGCTTCTCTCACACCCAAGGTGGCCTCCCCACCTTCCCACCCTGCCAAGGTACTGATTCCTTCTTTCATTGCCACCATGGGCCTGCAATATGCCAGGCTAGGTTCTGAGAAGTTATGCTGTATTGCTTTTAAAGTTTTTGTTTTTTTTTTTTTAAAGAAATGCTTTAGGGCAGCCACTTCTAAAGGAGAACACATAATGTATTTGCCAGTCCAGAAGCTCAGTACACATTTGTAAAGCCTGGCATTGGATCATCACTCCCCCTTTCAAATATCACCACCTCTGAACCAAGTCCAAACTGGGCTTCCAAGGCCCTCCTGAACTTCTCAGCTCCCTGTTAGGTTTGCTGACACTGTCTTGTTAGGTTTGCTGATGTCATTGTAGCCTCTCCCTGCAGATAAAATGCTGCAGAAACCTCCTCTGCATGGACTGCCTTTCTTCCTAGTCTCCCTTCGAATGAAACAAATGGGAGGTATGATCGCCTACTCCTTTTAATTTTTTTGCCAAGCACAGTTGAACAGCTGATTTCAGTCATTTCTACCTATGGTTTACTCCTTAAAGCTAATTAGTTTCTTTTCAAGTAATTGCAAATAGTACATTTTCCAGGCCCTTGGAGTCAAGGCTGACAAGTAGCTGGCTGGAGTGGGCTCTTATCAATAGCTCGGGGAAATTAGACACGCAAACATCACACTGGGGCCCTGAGGGTTGCTCTAAGTTGTTTAGAATAAATAGCTCATGGAAGTCCCTGGGCTCTTTTATGAATGGACCTGCTAATGCAAAATCTTTGGGGCGCAGTGGGCAACATGAGAGTCAGGAGCACCCAAAGCATCCACAAGGATTCAGCTGCACACAAGGCACTGTGCTTGGTGCTGTGAGTATATTCAAGGGGCAGGGGTTGGAGGTGAGGGTGAGCAGGCAAGAAGAGAATGAGAAGGGCTCTTTCTGTGAGGTTGAAGAGGTGGCCAATCATGTCCGCTGGAGGAGGAGGGATGGGAGTGCTTTCTGGAATAATCACCATTATCATGGTCCTAGCATCCCATCCTCTGGGAAACACAGAACTGTGCATATGTGTAAAGTTCCCATTTCAGTCTTTGGGATTCCATAAGTATTCACTCCTGGATCTACTGTTCTCTGTAGAACCTGGTTTTGTGTTCTGGGTGGATGGCCTTTGTCTTTCTCTCCTTTTGGCTTTAACATTGCTGCTATCACTGTTGCTGTTGCTGTTTTGAGCCTGGGGCAAGCAGAGTGGAGTTTTTCAAGCACCTCAGTTTACAGCACATTGATTGTCACTACCACTGCATTTTAGTTCCTCTCACTCATCTTTACTTCCCCCTGCTGCTGTGACAACCACAGACCTACATGGCGAAAACAATGTGAATGTGTTATGTAACAATTCTGAAGCTAAGAAGCCCAATTCAGAATTCACAGGCTGGAGGATGTGTGGGCAGGGTACAGTCACCCTTTGGAGACCCTCGCCTCTCCCTTTCCTCACTTGTAAAGGCCCCATTTTCCTTGGCTTCTCTCTCCAAATTTAAAGTCAATGACTTCAGACCCATCCCCTTGTACACTGTGGACTGTCTTCTCTCTTAAAAAGGCACATTCTTTCTTTGATCACTTCTCTCCTCCACTTCTAAGGACCTTCAAGATTACCTTGGACTCAACCGGATAATCTAGGATAATTTCCCTGTCTGATGACTAACTACTTTAACTCCATCTTCAGCTTGAATCCCCTGTAACAAAACAAACGCACAGATTCTGGAGATTAGGCTGTGAACATCTTCAGTGAGGGAGGATATCATCTTGCCTAGCACAATTCCCATGCTACTGCCAAGCTGTTTTGCTGGTATCTACTCTGATGGCATATACCCTAAAATACGCATTTTTCCCCCTTGTGAATATGCTACTGGTGTGTGTTTCTAGCTGACACATATAACATTATTCTTTTCTATCTATGGCACTGTCCTTATATTTTTTGGTTCAACGTCACGCTCTTAAGGTTTCGCTAGCTGTTTTGCATACAATGAATTTAATGTCTCTACCGGCAGCATGTTGGTCCATGCTTTGCATCTACTGTATTACACATACCCACTTCTTTGCTGCTGGGTACTTAGAGAACTGTCTGAGTTACCTTCCATTGCTAGAACCAAATGTCTAGCGTCCACAACTTAAAGGAGGGGTTTATTATGGCTAATGGTTTTAGTCCATGGTTGGCTGGATCCAAAGAAGAAACAGGATAGATGAGGTGCATGGCACAGAAAAAAATGTTCAACCCAAGGCAGCCAGGAAGCAGAGAACAAAGGGATGAGCCAGGGGTGAAGACAGCACCCTTCTGGGTGACACCCACAGTGACCTGCCACTTCAGACCAGACCTCATCTCCTAATAGTATATTCAGCTACTGAACTCAGTGGATGAATCCACTTATAAGTATGGTATCCCCATGGCTCAGTAACCTATCATAAAAATGAGAATTTGGCTGGGGATTTAGCACCTGCCTGGCAAGTGCAAAGTCATGAGTTTGATCCCTGGTACCAAAAAAAAAAAAGAGAGAGAGAGAATTTGGGGGGAATTTCTAGATCTAAAATGTAACAGTTACCATTACTCCACTTTAAATATGTCATGATGGACAAGTTTGCTCAGGTTTCTGGGGACCCGTACAAAAGCTTTCTCTGAGAAATACATTGAGGTAAGAGTTTCCAGGTTATAGAACATGTCTCCACTTGGTTTCCCAAGGCAATAACCTATGACTGTCTGGGATGATTATACCTGTTACACCTGCACTAGTCTAGTTGTTAATTCTCTCTTTACCATGACAGGGATGCAAGGTCTTCCTAGGTGAAACTTCTTTCCCAGGTGAAGAGCTAAAAGTCCTCTCTGTATCTCTTCCCGTGTATTTTTTTTTTTCTCCAAAGGCTTTGAGATCACTGACTTTTAACCAACTGTGAGTCCTCATCTACCCCTCTTTGTTTAATGTGCTGGCACAGTGCTCAGTGCTAGACCCCCAACAAGAGACTGTTCTTTGGCTAGTTAAGGTCAGGTTTTTATTTTTGACCCTTTTTCTCCATCCTCAGTTTCCCTGTACTCTGGTTTCATTTATTCAATAAATATTTCCTGAGTACCTACTGACTTAAGTACCTTACTTCATTTTCCCTTTTTAGATAGTGGAGCACGTATTCTGGCAAATGCAGAGGCTCAGCCTGAATTCACTCATTTCTCCTCAAAACTGACTGAGTCCAAACCCACAGCATTTTTCACCTGAAAAATTGCATTTATCTTCTACTTTGTCCACTTTCCACTCTTTGTCCATCTAGTCCTTTCTTCACACAGCAGCCAGAGTAAACACTAAAAATTATAAATCAAATTCCATTAATCCTTCATGTCCGTTGAGGTTACATTGCCTATAGAATAAAATCCACACCCCTTTGCCTAGTTTACAAAACTTCTTGGCAGCTGGTTGCCACCTGTCTCTCTGACCTCATCCCATGTCATTCAATCACCATATTTCAGTCATTTTGGCCTTCTTTCCATTCCAGGAATAGGTCAAGCCTGTCCTTGCCTCTCAGCATTCTTCCCAGAACCTTCTTCCCTCTGAGATTCTCAGGGACGCCTCCTTCCCATTACCCATATTGGGGCTTGCTTTTATCTTCTTGATAGCATTTATTTACTTACTGGCACTATTTATGTATTTATTTATGGGTTTATTACCTGTATTCCCTGCAATGTGTGAGCTTTATGGGAATGCTTTTATTTCTTTTGTTTACTAAACTATGAGTGCCTAGTCTACTGCCTGGTAGAGGTTCTCAAGAATTTTTGTTTGAGAAATGAATGCATGAGTCCAGTGTAGTGGTTGCCAGTCTTGATCATCCATTGACGTCATTAAGAGAAAACCAACCCCTACCCAGACCAATTGAGTCAAATCCTGAGCATAGAGCTCAGATACCGGCATTTGACAAAGCATCCCAAATAAAAGTGCTTCTAGAGTTATGAATCATCCATTTGAAGAACAGAGACCATCTTACTCAGAGCAATTTAGGAAACTTGCCTAAGATTTTGTATTCAGACTCTCAAGTATGAGAGTTTTTGTTTCTTTCTGGTATTTGGAGGGGGTGCTTTCTGCAGCGACCTCAGCAGCTGCCATTCCACCATCATCTCTGGCTACGGGGAGGAAACCAAGTACAGAAGGAAAGCACGAGATCTACTCAGGAAGAAGCCAAGCTGATTCGAGGAGGGGGAAAGGAATGGCAGGGAGGAGTAAGGAAAATGATGGTGGTTTAGTGGGAGCTCTTGGAGTCTCTCAGTCTAACCTCATTCAGATTCTCCTTTCTGCTCAAGCAGGGAGGGGTTAGGTTTCTATTAGTTGCAACTGACAGAATCTTGACCAATACTTGATCAAAGCAAATAATTGTGGGTCGAGAAAAGATAATTTAAATGGAATCCAGAAGACAGAATATTAAGATAGTGCCTTTATTGATAAAGCCCTAATTCCAAATATAGCCTGTTGCTAAACTGGAAATAATCTTTCGCTTCTCTTATTTCAGCCAATGCTAGTGTGTTTACAAAGTGTCATAGTTAAGCATTTCCACAGCCTAATGAAAAGTATTAGATCACTTGCTCTTAATAAAGGGAACAGATTTTGGAAGAAACTGCAATGTGTGCTCAGCACAGGGCCTGTGCAGGCCCAGCATCCTGCCGATAGGGGCCCCTTGCCCTGCCTGGGTTATAGCAAAGACTCAGCATCAAGGGTGAATACCGAGTCCTCTGTGATTTCCCATTCACTCTAATTCTAATCCCAAGGCTGCTTTTGAGCCTTCAGAAGGATATTGAAAATGTGGAAGCTTTGGCTTCAGAGGCCCTGGTGTGCCTATCAAGCAATGTTCTTCTCAAACAATGGAGGAGCAGATCTGAAGGAAATTACCCTGGATGCACAAGAACACAAGAGAATGATGCTATAAAGTTTCAAAAAAATGGAGAGAAAACGAAAAATGTATTTTAGGAAACTTTCCTCAAGGGTAGTTCTGCATGTGATTGAAAGATACAAGACCACACACAGCAGATGTGAGGCCTAGTAATGTTCTTCCCAAAGAACCAAAACTGCACAAGCCTTGAAGGCTGACAAGCTCTACCTCACAAAACCCTAACTGCCAATATACTTTACTCCTGAAATCCTTCTGCTTCCCCTCAAAGATAAGGTATAGAAGAAAGAGAAAGAAATGGCAGCATCTCAGGACGATTTCCTGCTGGACCTGACTTCTGCATGGAGGCGATGGGGACAGGGATGAGGTACATGAAGTAACATGGAGAAAATACATAAATCAGACTCCAAAGTGGAAGAGGTTGGTATCCTGTTACCATGTTGTTGAGCTCCTGCCACAGCCATTCTGTTAGACAGAGTGTGTGCTAACTTCACTCCAACTTAGATGACTACTGTGGCTGAACTCAGATTCTGAAGCTATTGTCTCTCTTTGGCGATGAATCAAAGGTTCAGTGCTGGTCTAAAGAACTATTGGATTGGACAAAAAATCTGCATGGGGGAGCAGCAAAACTAGGCCAGGATTGCTAGGCTAGGATTGCTCCAGAACAAAGGCCTATTTAAAAGTCTCTCAGTACAGCTTATGATCTCAAAGAGCTGTGATAAGTCTGTATCCCGGGAATGGTGGTTCTGGTTAAGTAGGAGCCTTTGTATTGCTAAGGGAGGTATGCAAGTTTGAGGTCAAGAGGAACATCTCGGTACTGTAGAAAGGCAACTGAGCCTGTCCCCTGGTGGTGTCAACTGTTCACTCTTCACCCTAAAGCCATCAGCTTCCTCAGTACACAATTGCTGAACAAATATTTCAAGTCTATGGATTTGAAGGAGAACAAAAGTCTTAGCAGTCTGAGCAGCCACCTGCTTTGTGCTGTCCAGTTTACAAACCCGCAACAGCTCCCTAGTTTTTGCAGTCTGGGGTGGGAAAGGAGGGAGCATTGATTGTTACCCTTTCCAGGAAAAACATACCTTTAAAAAGTCTATATGCCTCTTTTCTAGCTTTGTATTTCTTATATTTGAATCCAAAATTATCCCTTTCCCATTAGTAGTACTGTCTTCCTGTCAGTTTTCTGTAAAAATGGTTGTTTTGTCATATGCAAAGCCTAAATAGGATTCTCCATCGATCTAAAAAGATGTAATATAAACCTGTTAATGTGATAAGCTTTTCTAGACCTGGACCCATGTCATACATTCTGTGATCGACCCTCTAACGCAGGTGGAATTTCCAGTCCTCCACCCAGAGCACCGGCTTCTGGCCTGGTGAGTAGAAGCCAGCAGCTTCCACCACTCTGCATGATGCATGCTCCCCTTGCTGGAGCTCACTTGGTCAATTCTTGGCTCACTCACTGGTAAATGTTAGATCTCTAATATATAGACACACACATAAAAATTCATACACATGAAACCTATTTTTAAAAGCAATTTAAAAATAAGATTAAGAAAATCTTGGGGGTGTGATATTAATTTCTCTACCCTCCCTGTATGATCCAAATATACTTCTTTGCCTCATCAATATTGAGGTTGGCCCTGCTGTATGCTTTCCAGTAAGATATTAGTTGATACGATGTGAGCAAATGCGCGAACTGTTCCATGCATCTGCCACAACCATAAAAAGAACAAACCCCCACTGGATCACTGGTTCAGGGAGAAGGGACACCAGGGCAGAACTGAATGCAAGTCACTACATAAACTTAAGTGCAGGTTAGGTCTGCTGGAACTCAATCAATCTACAGACATGAGACTGTGAATACATGATTACAGTTTGAAAGCCACTGGGCTTAGGGGTGGTTTGCCAGACAGCTTTATTGTGACTACAACTAAATAAGACAGAATAATAGTGCACACCTGTAATCCAACCACTCTGTCATACCGAAACACGAGAATTGTAAGTTTGAGTACAGTTTAGGTGACTTAGCAAGACTTTGTGTTAAAATAAAATAGTAATAGCAATAATAATAATAAGCACTAGGAAATTAATTCAGTTCAAAGGCCTTGGATTTAAATCCCAGTAAAACACACACACACACAATGGTGAAGAATTTCTGAAGCAAGTTGTAAACACTAAAATTGGAAAGGAAAAACACTAACAGATTTTCCTATGAATATCTTTTAGTGAAAAAACCCCAAAATTTCAAAACAAAATAATAGGAGAATAGCATCTCTTGGATGACTAGTGATGTTGAACACTTTTTCATATATTTATTTGCCATTTGTATTTCTTCATCTGAGAAGTGTGTGTTCATCTCAGATACCCATTTTTGAATTGGGTCTTTGAATTTAGGGTGTCTGATTTTTTTCAATTCTTTATATATTCTAGATAGAAGTCGTTTGTCTCAGGAGTAACTGGCTAAAATTTTACCTCACCCTGTAGGTTGTCTTTTCACTTTGTTGGTGATTTCTTTTGCTGCACAAAAGTTTTGTTTTTAATATGATGAGGTCTCAGTTGTTGATTCTTTGAAGCACTCCCTGTGCAATCTGGGTTTTGTTCATGAACTCTCTTCCTACACCTACATCTTTAAGATTTCTACTTACTTTCTAGTAGACTTAGTGTTTCTGTTTTAATATTTATATCCTTGATCCATTTGAACTTTAGTTTAGTGTACGATGACAGACATGGGTCTAGTTTTAATCTTTGGCGGAGAGCCGGTTTTCCAGCACCATTTATTAAAGAGGCTATCTTTCTCCTGGTGACATGCTTGGCCCCCTTGTCAAAGATAAGGTGACTGAGCATGTTTGTAGTTGTGTCTGCATCTTCTAATCTGTTCCACTTGTCTTCAGGTCTCTTTATTGAGAGTATGATGCTGAGTTTATCACAGTAACTTTGTAGTATAATTTTAAGTCAAGGATTCTGATGCCTCCTGCCTTTGCCTTTGTTACCCAGGATTGCTCTTGCTATTCTAGGTCTCTTCTGCTTCCAAATGAATTTTAGGAATGTTTTATCTTGTGCTGTGAGGTATGCTAATGGTATTTTGATCAAGATTGTGTTAAATCTGCTTAACAATTTTGGGAATATGGCCATTTTCACAATGTTGGTTATTCCTATCCATGAGCCAGGGATATCTTTTCATTTTCTGATAACCTCTTCAATTTCTTTTTTCACAGTATTATAATTTTCAATTTATAAATCTTTTACTTCTTGTGTTAGATTGATCCCTAAGTATTTCATTTTTGGGTGCTATTATAAAGGGTGTGATTTCCCTAATTTCTATCTGTGAGTTTGTTGTTTGTGTACAGAAATGCAGTTGATTTTTTAGTGTTGACCTTGTACCCAACTATGCTACTGAATTTGGTTATTAAATCTAGAAGTCTTTTAGTGGCATTTTTGGGGTCTTGCACATAGAATATCATGTTATCTGATATCATGAATAGTAATAATTTAACTTCGCCCTTTCCTATCCTCCTTTTTTCTCTCTGTCTCTTGTCTAATTGGTCTAGCAAGTGTTTCTAAAACTACACTGAATAGGAGTGGTGATAGTAGACATCCTTGTCTTGTTCCTTATTTTACAGTGAATGATTTCAGTTTTTGTCCATAGATGGTTTTTTGTCAGATTGAGATAAAGACCATCTATTCTGATTTTTTGTAGGACTTTTATTATGAATGAGTGTTAGAATTTGTCAAAAGCTTTTTCTGCATCTATTGAGATGGTCATGTGATTTTTGTCTTTGACTCTATTGATATAGTGTATTATATTGATTGATTTGTGTCTGTTGGACCGTCTCTGAATTCCTGGGATAAATCCCAGTAGGTCATGGTGTATAATCTTCTAGATGATTTGCTGCATTCTGTTTGCTACTATCTTATTAAGGATTTTTGCATTTATGTTTGTTAGGGAGATTGACCTGTAGTTCTCTTTTTAGGTTGAGTCTTTCTCTAGTTTTGATCTCAGGGTAATACTTGCCTCTAGGAATGAGTGAGGGCATATTGCCTCCCTTTCAATTTCATTAAAGATTTTGAGGATTATTGCTATTAAATCTTCTCTAAATTTCTTGTTGAATTCAGCCATGAATCTGTCAGGACCTGAGCTTTTCTTTGTTGGTAAATGTTTAATTTCACTTATAATTTTATTGACTGATATTGGTTATTCAGAATTTTTATAATTTCTGGACCCAGCTTTGGTAATTAATACATATCTAGGAGTGTGCCCATTTGTTCTGTGTTTTCCATGCTGTGAGAGTAAAGATTTTCACAGTAGGTATTGATGATCTTCTGAATTTCCACAGGCTCTGTAATGATTTCATGCTTTTCATTTCTCATTGCACAAATTGGAGCCTTTTCTTTCCTTTTTTACAAATAAGATTAGCTAAGGGTTTATCAATTGTATTTATTTTTTTTCAAATAATTGATTTTTCAATTTACTAATTCTCTATTGTTTTCTCAGTTTCCATGCTGTTAATATATGCTCTGGTCTTTATAGTTTCCTCCCTTCTATGCTTTGGGCTTGACTTGTTCTTGTTTTTCTGGAAGACTGAGATGTAACATTAAGTTCTTTAGTTATGCTTGTTCTGTTTTCCTGATGTGAAAATTCACTGCTATATATTTCCCTCTTAAGACTGCTTAAGACTGTTGTGTACCACAGGTTCTGGTATATTGCATCTGCAGTTTTATTTAATTATGGATATTTTTTAATTTCTTCTTTAATTTCATCTGTGATCCATTGGTTGCACAGAATGGTGTTATATAATGTATATATGGTTTTGCAGTTCTTGTGGTTTCTTTTGCCACTAATTTCCAATTTCATTGTACTATGGTTCAATACTATGCATGGGATAATTTAGAATCCTTTGCAATTACTTAAGTATGTTCTGTGGACCAGTATGTGGTCTCCTTTCAAAACAGTCCATGTGCAGCTGAGCAAAATATGTATTCTGATGTTATTGGGTGGAATGCTCTATAAACACCAGCCAAATCCATATGTTCACAAGTTTGGTTCACTTCTGATATTTTTTTGTCTGGTTTATCTATCTATCTGTGACAATAGGACCCTAAGATTCCCATTACATTTGTGTTATTGGTCATTTGACTTTTCATGTCTATTGATTTTTATCTTACATAGTTGGTTGCTCCTGTATTTGGTGCATGCATATTTATGATTGTTATCTCCTCCTCTTGAAGTTTTCCCCTAACACATATGTAGTGACTTTTTCTTGTATGTTTTTTGATCATTCTTGGTTTGAAGTTCACATTGTCTGCAGATAGAATGGCTATCTCTGCTTTTATCTGGGTTTCCATTGCATGGAGTATTATTTTTCATCCTTTGACTTTTAGTCTATGAATTTCTTTTTGAGTTAAATTTGTTTTTTGTATACAATGTATCATTGGGTTTTATGTCTTGATTCATTCTGCCAGTCTGTTTATTTTGATTGGTGAATTGAAGTCATTTACACTGATGATTATAACTGATATGTAGTGACTTATTTTTGTCATGTTATTTTCCTGCTGTTGGTTCCCTACTTTTCCCCTCCATTTAATTGCTTGTCCTGGTTGGTGGTTTCTTTCTGTTGTTGTTCTTGGAATTGTGGTCATTTTTATCTCTGTCCAGAATATATTTAAGTACCCTTTGTAGTGTTGGTTTGGTGGTCATGAATTTCTTCAGTTGTTCTTTGTCATGGAAGTATCTTATTTCCCCATTAATTTTGAAAGGTAGTTTTGCAAGGCACATCAATCTGGGTTGAAAGTTATTTCTTTTAGGACTTGAAATATGTCATTCCAAGCTCTTCTTGACTTGAGGGTTTGTGTTGAGATATTGTCTGTGATTCTGATGGGTTTTCCTTTATAGGTGATTTGTTTCTTTTCTCTAACAGCTTTTAATATTCTGTTCTTGTCCTGAATTTCTGGGATTTTGCTCATTATATTTCTGGGTATAGGTTTATTTTGGTTGTGGTTAATTGGAGTTCTACATGTCTCACTTATGTGTATGTCAGATTCTTTTCCCATACTTGGGAAATTTTCTGCTATTACTTCTGCAAGTATTTTTTATGTCATTTATGTTGACTATTGCTTTTTCATTAACACCAGTTATTATTATATTATTTTCCTTTGTGTTATCTTGCAGCTGTTGAATTGTTATTTCCTGATATTTTGTTATTTTCAAGGTATCTTTCCTTTTATGATTGCTAGCTGAGATCCTGTCTTCAAAGTCTTAAATGTTCGTCTTCAGTTTCATTCAAGCAGTTTTACCAACTTTCAATGGAATTTTAATTTCTTGGATATGTATTTGAATCCATTTCATATATTCTATTTCTTTCATATGTTGATCATTCATAATTTCTATTCTCTTCCTGTCATTTTTTTTAATCTATCTCTATTCTAGATTTGCTGAACAATTCCTTTGTATATGTTGACATTTCTTTTTTCTTTCTTTCTTTCTTTCTTTCTTTCTTTCTTTCTTTCTTTCTTTTCTTTTTTTTTCCTGAGAGGTTATCTCTTGTCTAATTTACTCTTTAGCCTCATGGATTTGTTTCTTTATTTTGGTTCCTATCATTTCAGAAATGTCAGTTGTGTGTCTCACATGTTCCTCTACCTCACTGTCTCTTGGACTCTTTCTGAGTGGGCTGGGGGTCTGAGGTTACATTTTGCTTCCATGTATTGTCATTTTCTACTTCTAAAGTTTTTATTTTTTTTCTGTGTTGATTCTTGTAAGTTTTTGTCACAGGTAGCTTTATCACTAGTGTCAAGACCTTCCTAGGAAAGTTTGTTCTTCAGGGATGTCTTCTGTGTGTAGGAGGTTCTTGGTTTGTGCATATTCCAAGATCTGAGCTTTATACAGTTAATTAAGTGTTAGATGTTGGTGTCTGTTTGGCTCAGTTTCCAGTCCTTTGGTGCTGGGCTGTGGTGAAGCTATTACCACAGAATTTCCCAGTATTGTAACAGAAGTGAGAAAAACTGATTAATGCAGATTTGGCACCCTAATTAGCAATAACAGTAGTATCAAGCACAGTTTAGAAATTGAAAAATTTTGGTAACTGTTAATTTTGTGTCTTTCTGTAGGAACAAAATCTACAATTATACTTACAGAAATGATCATAAGTTGGGAACTTGTATGCAATGTGTTTCCCTTTGGTAAAGTGGTTTTACCCTGCGGTGGGGGAAATTTAAGAATAACAGTGGGTAAAACAAAGATAACTGAAAAGAAAGTAGAAGTCAGGCTGGAGGACAAAGGATGATCATACAAATTTTGAGAATCTAGAAAAGAGGCCAGAAGTCAAAGAATGAAGGAGTGAGAAAGGCTTTATCTGAACTTGGCCTCTGGGTTTGGTGATGGGATTAGTTTTCTGTGGCTAGCGTTCTCCCCAGCCATTTGTAAAAGAGAGAGAAAAAATTTGTAAAAAGAAAAGAGAAAAAAAGAGAGAGCAAAGGGGGAAGTCCCACCTCTTTGCTTCTATTCTTTGTATCTTTTTTTTCCCAAACTCAACACTGTTCACCTAACATACTGGCTCAGATTGTTACCATTGCTTCTGACAGTCTCATGCCACTAGTTCTACCCGTCCATCCTGTGCACCCTGGCTGGGGACCTACTGTGCGGCTGATGTTCCCATCGTCTCTGTGTCTTCCCGCACAGTTCATCTGGATACCGGCAGTAGCAAAGGGAGGGCTGGCCTCTGGGCCTTCCCATGCTGTTCACCTGGATCCCAGGGGCCCCAGTGGAAGAGGCCAGCCTCTGGGTGCTCTATTATTTGCCCTTTATGATAACCAAAATCAGGTTTAGTTGATAGATAAAGTGATTCCAGGAACATAGAGAAATGGGGATACTCATTGTCATACCTCACTTGTAAACTCAGCATTGCAAAGGAGATCTCAGAATACTGGCTAAACCCTCACTACTAAACGAGACCTCAGAGAACAGGGAGTCCCCATAAGTCCCAGAGCTGGAAGCCAGAACCAAGATTCCTAAGATGTGAGCCAACTTCCAGCTCAGTATTCTTTCTTTTCTTCTACTAGCTTCTTCGGTCATCCAGCTCTGAGACAAACCAGTTCAATGGTCTGAGAAAGCGATGAGGTAGCAAGACGTTGTGGTTTCAGCACGAGCCTCAGAACCAGACATGGGCTAAAATCTCAGCTCTGAGATTTGTGAAAATTGGGCTGCTGAAAGCATTGCTGAATCTCTGTATCCTCACAGAATAGAAAGGTAACAGCTATCAAGCAGAGTTATTGTGAGAGGACAAGCCGAGGTAAGGTTACAAAGCACTCAGTGCGGTGCCTGGCAGACAGTAGGAGCTAATCAAATGTGAACTCCATTCCCTTCCCTGTGGAATCCCTCTGTAGCTAAAACACTTCTTTATGCATCAAGGAATTAACACCACTGTTACGGGATTAATTCACAGCAATGCACATGAAAACAGTGATTCAGATCATGGCAAAAAAACTATAATTAAAGTATCTGGTATTGTTTGATTACAGGGTTGGCTTCACTCACTTTAGCACTTTGTGGGCAGAGAGCAGGCAGCCTAGAGGCAAAGTGTGGCTTTATATTCTAAGAGGTTTCTGCCCACTTCCATGGGTAATGCAGTGGTTATTTCTCTGATCTTTGTTTTCCACTGCAGAGCTGCACCTTAGTGAGGCAGAATAGAAGGAGGGAAATCTACATTCACTGAACATCTACTATGTGCCAGGCCCTTTACAGACTCATTCTCTTTCTTCTCCTGGAAATTCCAAAAGGTCAAGGTGCCACTTATAATGACACTTGACAACCAAGAATGCTGAGACTCATAGGTAAATTCAGTACATTTCCCAAAATGTCATGCTCAGTGAGGGATGAAGGTAGGGCTTAATTTAAGTCCCCTGAACGTCAAAGACTGCCTCCATTTTAGGCACCAAGTTTACAGCTAAGTGTGTAACCGGCAACATTTTAAGTACTTTAAATGTTTCAGTAAAGACTGCTAATTAACTATTCGATTCTGTGCTCTCCCTTTTTATTCAAGAAAACCACATTTTTATTCTGTAGCCATGTATCCAACTATAGATCAGCGTGTCTCAGTTCCCTCTGCAGCTAAGGAAGCCCAAATCATCTAACAAATTATTGGTTAGGACTACCAAGAAATCTCCTAAAAAGACATTGTTTCATTTGAGGGGCAATAGTTTTTTGGCCAGTGTCTCTCACATTTTCTTTTGCTGCTGGTCTAGGAAAATGGCCTGAGAGTTGGTGCTGACAGTCTTTTTAAAACACAAGTTTCACGAGGTGAATTTGAGAAGAGAAACAAACTCTAAAGGTGGTACAACAGAAAGTTGGAGGAAACCTTGGATTTCTAACTATGGTGGAGTGATTTGCTAGTGCTGGATTCTAATTTTTAAGTTTCTTTTAAATTAGAGAGAAATAAGCCTGACCAACTTATTTTACTTTTTTGTTATTGTTATTGCACTTGGGCATAATCTTATTTCACCTACAATTTCTTGCTTAACTCTCCAGTAGTTCTGTGAGACAGGTTTTATTTTTATTCCGTGTGCATGTGTGTGTGTGCACGTGCATGTGTGCGCGCATGCATGTGTGTGTGTGTGTGTGTATGTGTGTGTGTTCAGGTGAGATAACTGAGATGCAGAGAGTTAAGCAACTTGCCCTCGATCACTGAGCTGGTATGTAGCAGACAGTGGATTTGAACTCAATCCAACTTCTGCAACACTTATGCTCTTAATAATCATATTAGATTGCCGGGTCGAACTCCACATCAAAGACTATTTTCCAAAGCTGAAGAACTTTCATGTCTCAGTGGAATTTTCCTTCAGAATCAAACTTTATTTCTGATGGCTTGAGCCCTATTTGCATCTGGCATGAGGTTAGTTTTTCACTTTGTAAGAAATAACATTCTAATGGGTTTTTAAGGGCCCGGAAGACTTGTTAGCCATTCCCTGGCTGCCGCAGGACAAACTCATTAAAAACATCTGAACAAAACCAACAGAACTTGAAGGGCAACAAGAAAATGAAGACACTGTGGGTAGGGTAAGAGAATTTACTCACTAAATCACAGTCACAGAGGCCTAACATTGGGACTCTGTGTCTAGGACAGTTAACCTGTTTGCATTCCAAGATCCCATAGGTTGAAAATGAGATTTTCAGTCTCTTGCTCCTTATATCAGAATTTCTGTCAATAAAATAATTTGGGAATCCCTGAGGTTTTCACTTAATAGAATTTTATTTCCGTAGAAAGAGTTTGCTAAGCAAATGAATGAAGCAAACAAAATTGGAGGAAAAATGTTTACAGAGCTAAAAGAAGCAAATTATTTGGCAGCTCTGCAAAAGTATCCAATTACAGTAAAATATGGTTTACCCAGAGTTCTATCAACTGGGATTTGCTTTTTATTAATTGGATCTGTAAAATGGGAATAATCACACTGATAGCTCAGGTTACTAATAGGGAACACATAAGATATCGCTTTTTCAGAGGACCCAAGACACTGATTACCGCAGAGGTAAGAATACCTTGAGATGTGCTTGCATTCTTTTATGGGCTCTAGAACCTACAACTGACTGTATTACTCTCTCTTCCGTCCTGCAGGAAATAGACCACACAAGATACAGATACTATTTTAAAAATAATGAGCTGAGAGAAGAATAACACAGGCACAGTGCAGAAAGAATTGGCTCTGGTATTCGGAAGTACTCTTGCAAGTTTTCAGGTTACCTTGCATTAGGAAGCCCTGTTTAGCAAATCTCCTAAACCCTTGGACCCTATCAAGAGGTAGCATAGCATGATGGAAACTAGTTGTCCTGGGTTCAAATCCTTGACCTTCACCTACTTAGCCATGTTAATTAAATATTTACAAAATGGAATTAGTAATCATACCAGTAGCTGATTGTGGTGAGGGTTCAATCAGGTAACTCATGTCAAGGGTTAGAAGAATATCTAGCACAGAGTTAGCAACCAATAATGAGAGGTCATTATTAGTGCTGACATGGCTTTGACATGATTTTCTTTCTTCCTGGGACAGCCTCACCAAGGTGTCTCCTACTCTCACGTACTGCTAGCGAAGCAGGATTCCTAAAAAAGGAGTCCAATAGAGACAGACCCTAAAGAGAACAGAAAATAGTTTTCATGGATTTCCTTTAAAAGATTAGAGCTTAACTTGGAAGCCAGGATCATCAGTTAAGCTTAAGTCTTAGTTTCTGTGACCTTTAGCAAACTCTTAGGCCCTCAGAACACTCATGTATATCTGTGTGTCTGTGGAGGTCACTCATTGATAGACCTCTTCCTCTTGGGAATTTAAACACTACACACAGGGCTCAATTCCAAGGCCATTCTGAACTGACAGGCTGGTTAGAAAAATGGTCCATGTAGTTTTACTGAGAAAAAAATCTGCATAACCAACCACCCCAAATTCTGGTGATTTAAAAGAACAACCCTTAATTTATCTAATGACTCTGAGAGTTGCCAATTTGGTCTGGACTCAGCAGGGCAGACCTGCTAGTCTTTAGTGGGTTCATTCATATATCTGCAGTCACTTGGCTCTACTTCTGGGGTTATCTAGCTAATGTTGGGGTCATGAGAGCAACAAGGATATATGTGACTCATCATCCACCAGACCAGTACAGGCTTAATTACATGGTGGCAGCCATGGAATTGTAAGAAAAGTAAAAGGAGTTATGTCCAGTATACAACACCATTTCAAGTTTCTGCTTACATAATACTGGCTGAATTTGTTGCTTCCTTTTACTGGGACAAAATACTTGACATCCACAATTTAAAGGAGGAGAGGTTTATTTTGGATCATGATTTCAGAGGACACAGTCAATGGTTGGCAGGCTCCAAGGCAAGAATACCATGATAAAAGGACAAGGAGAGGAAAGCTGATCATTTCATGGTATCCAAGAAACATATAGTAAGAGAAGAACCCAAGAGGAAGGGAGTCAGGGCCAAGATACAGTGCTGAATGTCATGCCCCACAACCCCTCCAGACACATACAGAAGTGTGCTTTACTAATCTCCTAGACATCCCTCAAGCTAATCACATTGACAATCAAGACTCACTATTACTATGACTAAAGTAAGTTATGTAGCTAAATCCCAAGTAATATAATGAAGAACTTCCCAAAGACTTTCATGCGGGATATTTGAAGCAATCAGGAGCCATATCATTCCTTCAATGATTTATCACCCTCACCATAGAACCTATGTGGGGAGAAGTATTTCTGGAATCACATTTTACACATTAGGTCATTGTGACTTTCCTTTTAATAAACTCCAAGAAGAAGTCATTTAGTCTAGCAGTCCAAACAGTCAGGATAAAGAAATTCTTCTCTTCACAACCAATTGAAAGATGGTATTTCGCATATAAGTGTTCTCAATCTGTTAATTAGTAAAACAGAATACAGGATTTCTAAATCTCTTTAAGACCTCTAATCATTGAATCTATGCTTTTTCATTCTAATTAGAAAATAACTAAAGCTCAGTTTAAGGAAGCTCTATTTCCTTGTGCAGTGAGCAGACAGAAAACTTCAGTCCAAGGCAAGGAGCAAACTGATCAGCCATGGGGATTGTTATGTGCCTCTAGATTAAAGTGCCTCAAGAAGTAAGGAGCCCCTGACACTGGTGACAATCAAGCCAGTTTTGCAAACAATGTGATGCTGTGGTTCTAATTCTACATGTATAAAAGGGCATCAGAATTTTCATATTGCTCTCACGGATTTTGATTCACCAGGCTAATGCCACACACAAAAGCAGAATCTATCCCTGCACAGGCAACAAATATTTAGATTAAATTCAATAACATCAGCAAATGGACACTATATAAGCAAATTAATGTACATTTATATACCATATCTTTTTTATTCTGGGGCCAGAAAGCCTGTTTTAATAAAGAGAAGAAGAAAAGCTCAGAGAGCTAAAAAAAATTGGTCAAAGTCACTTCCCACCAGTTACTTCAAGTGGCATTTGTTCAGTCTTTCAAACTATTCACTGTCATCTTTAATGAAAGTTCTACCAAGTATGGGGAAGAATGAGCCTACATTATTCCCTGAATGTGAGTGCACCCCAATTCACACACCTGCAGCTTTGGGTGAGAATTAAATTAGATAATCTATGTGACACCCTTAGAGCAGAGCTAGAACCTAGAAGGCATGGTCTGAAGCCTGGGAAATACTGTTTAAAGGAAAAAGACGTGAAGCTTTTGAAGCTGAGCCTGAACACAGAGAATCTAAAATGCCCAAGCAGAAAAAAAGCGCATAAAGAGGTCACAGGGCAGTGAGCAGAGCCCTGGAACCTTGTGTTTCAGGACCCCAGAGAAGGTGAGGACATCCTGAGCTGAGGATTTCTCGGGGTCCCTAAAAGAACAGGCAACCACTCAGGCTCTCCTCCTCCTACAGCTTGTGCCAGGACTGGCGAGTTCCTTTAAATCGCTGCTCTTTGGAAGCACTGTGCATTTCTGGAAACTTCCAAGCGAGTGTAGCGCTGAGACCACAGGGGCACCTGTGCTCTCATGAAGCCTGGCAAGGAGAAGCATGCAGGAGTTAATCCCCTCCTCCCACCCTGTGCTCCCACAGTCCCTCCTGATAGTTCTCTTGGGCAAGACCTAAAACAACTCCACACAGCCTGTCACTCACAAGTGGCAGACATCTGGTCTCCAGAAAACACTCAGCTAATTCTTGCCTGGCAAACTCCCGGAGTGCAGGTCACACCCAGCAGCTCGGCACCTTGGCTCTGAGGACACGACAGCTAGCCAGATTCAGTGTGGGCCTGTGCAAATTTTAAAGCACGTCAGACCTTGGCCACCCATGGCAAGGGACCACAAGAGGCTCTCTGCAGGCCTCCCTCAGACTCCTCTCCCTCTCCAGGCGTGCCAGCCATCTCCAAAGATCTCTTGGAAAGATGACCTCTGAGCAGGGTGGAGGAAGAGGGAACATTCTCTGAAAGAGTATCTTTTCCAGCAGTTGTTCTGAAGTAATAAGCTGATAATGCAATCCCTAAAATAACGCCACATGGAGATTAGCAGTAGAGGAATGAGAAGCATCACTGAGGCCTGAGATATAAACCAAGAACATGTGAAACAGGTGGTCTGTCTGCCTGCACTCGCACTGGGACTAACACAGAGCAGGGCCAGCACCCTCTGCTGCTGCTGCTGCTGCTGAAGCATGGCTGTCCCTGGGCCCAGGCCTCTATCTCCAGGCACAGGCAGGAGCAGGACATCTGCTAGAGGCTCCCCAACACTCCTCAACGCGCTTATTCCACAAGCAGCTGTAGGGACTCCAGGCAAATGATTTGGTACAAAAGGAAGAGGATCCCAGCATCCAGAGTGGAGTTTGGGCTTCCTAGTGCACTGAGGATCTTGTTCGCAGCCTTGTGTTCCACCAGGCATCCATGCAGACCCAACCCAAATCCCACTCTTTCTCTCCACCACCACCATCGTGCCCAGTCTGAAATAATTTCATCACGTATGTATTCATGCCATACCACAGTTTTCTGATCTGTAAAATGGTCATGATATCATACGTTCTCCAAATGTTGTCGTGACAACTGAGAAAGGGTTTAGAATGACTCTTAGCTTGTCAACAAAACTCAATAATAGCATTAACTCTTTTTAGTGGACAAGACATAATTTACTTCCATTAGGTGAAGGTGAGCTGTTTAAAAGCAAGAAATGATGAGGTCTTTTTCATCTCTGAAAAAGACTGATAAACAGGCTTAAACCCATTCAACTGATACTCGTTCTCAGGAGAATATGTGACGATTGAACCTAGACGTGAGAAGGGCCAGTGACAAGAGCTATCATCTGGTCATCTTCTGGGGCCACCTACACTATGTGGCTCTTGTTGAAAGCTGACCAAACTATTTGGGTGCTGGCTGCCAACAGCCTCAGCTTTAAGCAGCCACCAAAGAGGCTGAAGCACAAGTTGACAGCATCGTGAAAATAGATCTGGGGCCCTGCTTCTGGTACAAATGGAAACTGGGTGCCTGGAAAAGCAGGGATTCAGGGTTTCCGCACCCCCAGCCCTGTCTTGGGCACCCATTAAAGTAATAATCATAGTGCATTTGACTCTTGCCTTGTCTTTCATGCTTCTCGGCACGGACGGTGCGTAATGGATGTCAGACTTCAAATTTCTTATCATGTTGTTTATATCTAATAAGTGAATCGCCCTGCTTTTTTTTTTTTTTAAAGTCAGCTTTTAAAAATACTGTGTTTGAACATCTGTCAAGGGCTGGGGATTAGCTGAATAGGCGCTGGATGCCAGGATATTATATTCTCTCTTATCCTTTATACTGTAATTATCTTGATCCTCAAACAACTCAGCACCAGTTACAACCACTTTCGCAGACTTGTTGTTGCTGCAAATTCAAAAAATTATTTTATTTGAATCTAAATTAAACTGATATGTAACAAGGTTTTTTTTTTCCCATGCGAAGCCTCAAAAAACAGTATCTGCAGATGATTAAAAAACAGTAAAACATGGACAATTTCAAAGTTTATTTCAAGAATAAACTCATGAAAATTCATCTAATTATGCAGCAGTGTACCAAAAATAATCTTTTCCAAACCTAAATTTGTTTAACAAAACACACAGTCAGCTAAGCCAAATGAAAGCAAACGTGCGTTTATGCCACAGTCACCCCCTTCTCCTCGGCTGCTCCGGCGGGCACAAGGGCTTGGCATGGTTTGAAAGCCTATTGGTGGCTTTGGCATCCTGACACTTTGTTTGTCATTGTTACTCTTGAGGGGTCTATTGCTGGCATGAGCAGGTTCCTTTCCTGGCAATGCAGAGAGTCAGGTGAGAGGGCATAGGGCACTTACTCTGAACAACCTGGAAGCAGAGACCACCAAAATGTCAGGCACATGCATGCCTTCAGTATTCTGCGCATCTGGCAATTGCTAATACTAACATGACAACACTTACTCACTGAGCTGCTGTACTGGTTCAGGTGTTTAAGAGACTTACATTCATTTTACCCACCAATCAATATAACAAAACTTGGAGCTGTTGCCAGCTGCCCCTGCTTGACAGATGCAGGAAATGAAGTTCAAAGGTGAATTGACTGCGCTGAGGTTCTAATGTCTTAGCTCAAGTATCAAGTTCTTAGTGTGCTGTATTCTCTCTGTTGGTTAAGCCTTTAGCCAGACTCTCTCAGGGAATCCATGGGAATCTCCATGGTTCCTTTTCAAACCAGTGCCTAGTTACTCTCTGGATCTCAGAGCACCCTAAAAAGCAAGAACACAGAACTGAAATCATAGTAAAAATTAAAAAAAAAATCAAGACATTCCACCAGATTTTATACCCTCAGAGTATATAGACAGAATACATACTATGCTTATTTTACTCACAATTACACCCCTACTATCTCCTATCACAATGCTTCCACCAAATCTGGCAAGATCAATACTGTGAGAGTGAAATGCTAAGTGAAGTGAAAAGATAAGACAAGCTTCTCTCCTATACATACACCTTGCACCTCATTTGAGAAGAAAAAAACTAGAGCAGATGAGAGAAGAACTCCAGTGAATACATCAACAAGGTGATGTTGACTCATAGCCAGAGTAGTGACCTCAATACTACCATATTGGAATTTTCCTACCAAGCATTAGACACTGGATTCTGGTCTCAGCCCCACAATTTCCTATCCGTGTGTTAGGGTAGGCTTTCTAACTTCTCCAAATTTCTATAGGAGATGATTCATAGTAATCCCACTCCGTTTGTCTCCTGGTACTACTGTGAGACCCTCAGGCATCCAGAAACCATGGCCATTTGCTGTGCAAAGTGTCACAACTGCCATCATTTCTGACAATGAAAGCAGGAAAAGCAAGCTGACCTCACTGGAGGAAGACTGGAGGCTTGACATGGGGAGCAGCCCACTGTGCTGTGGATTGGAATGTGCTCCAGGAGGAGCACAAAAATCAAGGGTCAATATCAAGTTCAAATCCTGGGTTTCCGGGAGTCTTACACAATCCTAGAGACTGGGAGTCACTCTACCCTTTGCCTCCCATTGCTGCTATTAGGTGTTCACTAAATATTCTAAAAATCAAGCTCATGCTTCTTAACAGCAACAAACAAACTGAAAAGAAAGAAACAGAGGGACTTCAAAGTCTAGATAAAACCCATGTCCTTCCTCCACGCACACAAATCAAATCAAATTGCCTAAATGACTGTCTTCACCAAGTTCCCTGGTTTCTCTCTAATCAGGGTGGAGAAGGTGAGGAAGGATCCTGGATATGGGAAGAGAATGATGGATAAACACACGCTGGACACTGTAGGAAGATGCTTCTCTTCTAGGAGAAGGGGCCTGGGTTTCCAGGGCAACAGGACACCCCTGCAGCCCTCAAATACTTTGATACATGTTTCCCAAAATTGCCTCAATAAGTGACAGTCTCTTATCTCAGCATCTACCCATTAGTCCACCAAGTGTCTGTAGCCCCTGCTGAGACCCTGGAACTGTGCTTCTTTCGTTTTCTGTGTCTGTCATCCTGGCAGGTCCCTTAAACTCTGTCATTCTCAGTTTATTTATATGAAAAATAGACATTATTTTACATGCTTTCCCAAATTGGCCGGAGAGGTAAATGAGATTAAAATGCTTAGCATACTACCTGACAAATAGAATGTAAGAGAAATAGTAGTTAATAAGTCCAAGAATGAAAAAAAAAAAGACAGAGAAAGAAAAATCACTGGATCTAGTAATGGGATTGGTTGTAGAAAGAACTAATGATATAGAAAGTTGAGAATAACACATGCATATACCAGGGAGAGAGAAAGAGAGAGAGAGAGAGAGAGAGAGAGAGAGAGAGAGAGAGAGAGAGACTGGATGTCCTGTCTGAAAACTTCCAATTACCCTCAGTGTATTCTGAATGAGTCCCAACTCTTGAAACCCTACTCATCTTTCCAGGCCCAACCTGACCTCTGTCCCCACCATCTGTTCTCTTCTGCCACACAGGGTTTTGATCACTTAGTTCTTGAAGAGAAAGTGCTGTCTTAGGCCTGCCTTGTGCATACGGTTTCCTTGGCTTGGAGAGGCCACAAGGAAATATCCCAACGTGAGCCCCTCTGGGAGGCCTCCCACTTGTCTCCCGATCCTGCCTGTTTTGTTCTCTCCTCTGGTCCCTGTAGCACTTGGATAAACAATCCAGGAGGGGCTCCATTTGAGGAGCTGCGACCAGTTGTTCAGTGATCAGGAGCTTGTGGAGGGTAGGAATCTACCCTGTATACCTTTCACTGGCTCCATGTCCCTAGGCCTCAACCAGTACCTTCATCATGGTCTATGGCACTGGAAGGGGGTGCAAAACCATGAGCAGACAGGCAGCAAGAGACCAAGTTTCTAAAGGACCACAGCTCCTGGGATTAAAAGAGGTATCCAGGAACAGGCTGTGAAGAAAAATTACCTGGAGAACTTCCAGAAACAAAACAAAACAAAACACACACACACACACACACACACACATACACACACAGGCCCCAGGCAAAGATGGATTTAGCATGAAGTTAATGAAGTTTATATTGACGGCCTGTCACTTGTGCATCCTCTTCCAGGACTTGAGAGGAGTTCTAGCAAATTCTTATTCATAAATTTTAGATTTAAAAATGTTTCCATTTTTCAATGAGCTCAGGCCTCACAAAAGTTAGTTCAACCTCTGGCTCCAGGATCCGGAGTTTCAACAGGACTGCTATGTGATTCTGATATGTAGACAGGTTCAGAGATCACTTGCTACTCTTCATATGACTCACAGACCAGAAGCATCACCACCATGGGCAAGGGCATCAGAAAGGCAGAATCATGGGTCCCATAATGAACTCAATCTGAATGCCAGCAAAATCTCTGGGTTGATGCACCTGCACAAATTCACACTCAAAATAAAATTGTGAAGCACTGATCTAAAGAGTTCCACTTCCGGGAAAATTATTTCCATCTGTGAGATCAAGGTGGTCTTCATGGAGGAGATGATCTCTAAATAGGGTCCCAAAATAAAGATAGGTTTGGGTATGTGAAGCACAAACATTCCAGCAGAGAATGCCCTGTCTTAGAATGACATGTAGAAATAGAATAGAAACAATAATCCCGGGTGAAATGCCTCAGTGAGAGAAGGGAAGGAGCTGGGAGCCAGGCAGACTGTTAATATTGCACATGCAGGAACAGGGTTTTGGATTCTAATTAGATAGGGATGTGGCCATCCATAACGTTTCCAAAGAGGTATTGGAAATGGAGCTGAGAATCACCACAATCCCTATTCCTGGTGGCCTCTGAAACTACAGGGCTCTTGTTTAACCCATTCCTGTGATCCAACTCCAGCTACACGACTAGAAAGGGGATTAGGGAAGGGAGTGATGTAGCAAAATACCAGCAGTGTAGTTACATGTGATCCTTTAAACCTTGGGGTCAGAGGTCAAGGTCACCTGTTTAATCTGTGTTATCACCTGGTTCAAATTCTACTACACAGTTGATTCTTTAATGCATGCTTAAATGTTAAAAAAAAAAAGCCAGAATGCCAATTAATGGGGAATTCATCATTAGACCTCAGAGTGGGTTTTGTTAAGGCTGTGGTTCTATCTACACTTCAATGAAGACACCAGTAATAATGTGAAGAACATTTACTACACGTCAATCACAGCGCTAACTAAGCATTTTACACACATCACCTCATTTAATCCCACCAAACAGGTGCAGAAAAGCAGGCTTAAAGGTGTTGAATAGTTCCTTTAAAGTCTGATGACAATTAGGAAGCAGGGCAGGAGATAGTACTCCCCACCAAGGTGCGATCAAAGCCAGCACTCAGCCACAAAGCCTCCTGGGGATGCCACAGGTGAAATAGATTCTTCCATCAGCTTCTCCCCACCTCCTCATTCAGATGTTAAGAAGTCAGGATCATATTTCATGGTGATGGAAATGAGATCTTGCAATCAGAGAAGGACTGGTGATTTAGTTCAACACTGCTTTCCTACGGATGTAGAAATGGGAGCTCAGAGAGGTTGTTAGACTTCCCCAAAGTAACACAGCATGACAGAAGTGTCAGTCTTCTTAGCTCTTACAACAGTAGCTTGTCTGTTAAAATAGAAACAAACTTCAAAAACACGAGATCAGCTTGTTTTATTCTATCTTTACTTCTTTATATTGTCTTAAATATCAGCTTTCTCTTTCCATTTTTATTTATTTATTTGTTTCTCTGACATTTATTAATGTACGTTAGTGAGATAAGTTACACTCTGGGAGTGACAGGAATTCAGAAAGTATAAGCAAAAACAAGAGAGAAAAGAGGGAGAAGAAAGAAATGTAATAGAGAAGGAAAGAAGAGAGAAAATGGGAGGAAAGGAAAAAGAAAGGGAATGGCAGAGAAAACGAGACAAAAATATATGAATTGAGCACCTGCTCATGGAAAATTGTATCTGTAAGAATTTAGCAGAATTGATTTAATCTGCACAGAAACCCTTCGAGGTAGCCACTTATCATCTCCAACTTATAGATGAGGCACCTGTAACTTAAAAAAAATCATCCAAGGTCAGAGAGCAGGAAGATGGTGAGACCAACACACAGACTAGCAGGTCTGGCTCGAGAGACCTTGCCCGACAGCTGGGGAGGTTTCTGTGTAAAATGTCCTTCATCTGCTCTGACAGCCTGCAGTGACCTTCCTGCCTCTGACAGCCTTTATCACTCCTCCTTGCTGTTCTCTGGAGAACCACGCTCATATGGAGTTTTAGGGACATTCAGCAGGGAAGGCAGGAAGAAATACACGCATTGCATCCCTGGAGCAGAGGGGCAGGGAATGGAGGATCACAGGACGAGAGCAGGAGAGCTGGCTCAGCTGTGCCCTGCACTCCCTCACTGGGACCCAGAATGAGCCAACTGTCTCCTCAACTATCTGGCTCCTTGCCTGGAAAATAGGAACAAGAGTAGGTTCTACCCTAACTGCTTCAGAAAACAGGACTAAGGAGAAAATAGCTTATGACACCCAGAGATAAAACCAGTAAGAAATGGATACAGCCATCACTTCTCTGCTGAATTCCACGTGGATGTCTGTTTAAAAGGAGGAAAAGAGAAACTCCTCAGGGGCCCTGAACTTAGTATGAAGATGTCAGAGAGAACCCAAAGAGAAAGGCTTAGGAGATGAGTGCTTTATGCTGTATGAGTAAGGTGAAGGGTAGAATTCTGGGGAAGATCAGAAAGCATCCAAGAGATGGTTAATTTGTTTTTTAATAGAGTAGCAGTTACATTCACTCACTCAGTCACTCACTCATTCATTCACTCACTGAGTAAACTCTGAGTGCCTCCTATGTGCCATCCACAGGGCCAGGACTGGGCACAGACTTTTAGTGAACAGGCATAGGCTCCTCGCAGAGCTTGTAGTGTGCAGAAAGTCAGACACTGAACAAACACATGCAGAATTTAAATGGATAATTATAAACCACGACTTGTGTTACAAGACAAAAAAGAAATTTTTATAAGAAAAAGAGAATGGGGGGCAAGGCACCCGGGAGGACTTGATGCCCGACTCTTCCTGTTCCTCCTCTCCCCACCATTCACCAGCTGTTGGTAAAAGTGATATAGGGGAATGAAACTCCCAACCTACTATGTCCGTGAGTTCGTGTTCTCTAAGATCAAAGAATGAATTTTAGGAACATTGGAGGTTAAGAGCAGAATATATTTATTGAGAGAAAAAAAGCTTCTGTCTGGAGAGAGACAGAAGGGTCCTGAGCCGGTTGCCAAGGCCTCTGTCTTTTCCAGGGACTTTTATAGAGTAAAAGCATGGGTTCAAGGTGGGGGAAGACTGGGAGCTCACCAGGCAGATGGGCGTAAGGTGGGACATAACTAGAGTTAGCCAATGACATCAATAGTTCAGGTAAAACTGATTACATTAGGGACAAATGGGGAAGCAAGTCACGTAGAAACAGGCTTTCTTACAGAGCAGTGACTCTTTCCTAGGGGGATGGGAGCTATTTAGGGTATCAATCCTCAGGCTATGGGTGCATTTGTTTGGTCTTTTGTCTTGAGGCCTGGCCCACAGCAGGAGGCATCAGTCTCTCACAGCTGCCAGGTGTCTGCACTGGCTCCATTGAGGACCTAGCCTTATCTCACTGCCTATAATATTTTTAACTAACTCAGCTGCCTGCAACAAAAGGTGCCAGGCCTCTGCTCCATATAGGCTGGTGTTATCTGGATTCAGTGAGCGATCTTTTGACTCTTCCATAAACACATGGGCGCACATCCCTAGATGCCTCCTCTGCAGTGCTGGCTGCAGCTCTCTGATGAGTCCCCTGCATATTGTTATTACCTCTATTTTACAGATTTAAAAATGTTTACAGCGGCACAGTGATTGGTCCAAGATGACACAGGTAGAAAGGCCAGACAAGAGTGCCAGGCTTTTGATAGCAATTTGAAAGCTCTTTCTGGTTGGGGATGTAGCTCAATGGCATAAGTGCCTGCCTAGCAAGCTCAAGGTCCTGAGTTTGATTCCCAGCCATTTCTGTTCATCACGCTTAGACAAACTCCAAAGCCTAGTGGTGATGGAGGTCACCCTGTAACCATCCCCGAGACATGGGCCTTCCAGCCTCAGGGGATACACATCATCTTGTGCCTATCTGGAACCTGCTTCCTTAAGTTTTGCACTTGGCTCTCATCTTTGCTTCTTCAGTCAGCTTTACCCAAGTCGATTTTGTATGCTATAAAGTTCACTCCTCTTATGAGCGCAGTTTGATGAATTTTGACATCTTTGTACACACAGTCCTGCAACCTCTGTTACAGCTGAGATTTAGGCCATTTCCGTATCTCTGCCCCTTCACTATCTTCTCCGTATACCTAAGGCAACTACGGGCATCTTCCTTTTCATCTTTACAGTCTTGGCTTCCTTGTCCCCCCACCCCCGCCACAAAGGCCTCAGGGAACACCCCTCCCATCACCTCCGAAAGCTCCTCCTCTCCTCCTCCATGATTCATTCACCAGGATTCATTCAGAGACCCTGGTTATTCTCTTCCTAGCACGTATCACAAGCTGCATGCATGTCATTCACTGACCCATTTGCTCTATTTCTGTCTGCTCCAAATCACATAAGTTCCACAAGGGAGTAGACTCAGTCCTCATTTATAATCTTGTAACCCTAGGGCACAGTGCTTGGCATATTATTTCTTTCTTCAGGCAAGGAGTTGTGGGTTCTTTGCTGAATCAGAAATTAGCCCTTGCAGAGCTCACAAGCAAGTGGAAGTCTTGTGACAGGCACACAGATAATACTGACATAGACAATCCCTAAGGCTCGCAGAACACACTTACTATGTACCTCAAATGCACTTACTATGTGCGGGCTTGTTTCTTAGTCTTTTACCTAAATTCCCTTGCTTAATCCTTTCAACAATACCATGTGCAAGGCTCTGCTACTATTGTTAAATTAAAGAAAAGGCAGGTCAAGCAGAGGTGGCTTCAGTAACAGACCCCACGCCAACCTGTGGAGAATCTGCGATGGGGGCCACTCTGCCAGGGCTGAGCGATGCATGCCCTAAGACAAGGTGGCAGGAGGGCAAGGCCAAAGCATGCTCTGCTCATACGACGTCAGACACCCGGCAGGTCTAACCCTGGAAAAAAAATTATAAACAGTGAAGAGTCCTACGTTTGGGCCACTGTGAGTAGCCAGAAGCAACTTCCAACTCCAGGCAGGTCTTGTCATTCTTCTAAAGCGAGCAAGGCAAGATCAGATGGGGAGCAAAGGGCTTGCCCAAGTCCTGCAGTGGCCTGAGCAAGCAGTCAAGCCAGAGCTGCAGCATTTCAGCTGGCCTGGCGCAGGAGTCCCCACTCAGCTGCCCGGCGTGGCCGAGAGAGCACGGGGACCGAGGCTCCAGGCCCACAGACCTGAGCGTGCCCAAGGGATCCACCGGGCCCAAGCGAGCCGGTTTCCCCAGGCCCTACGTGCCCGGCCTGCAGTTCCCAGCTGCGGGCAGTAGGTGGCAGTGGGGGGTGAGAAATGAGGGCCCTCGGCGGGCCCTGGTGGCCGAGACCCAGCCGGCAGAAAAACGTGGCTGGGCTCGGGCCTCCGCGCCGCCGCCGAGAGCCGCGCCCGGGGTGGGCGTGGGCCGCGCGGACGCTCGCGGTGCCCGGGCCCGGTCGGCGGACCCGGGAGGCAGCGCCGGGCCGAGCGGGGCTGCGGGGGCCCGAGAGGCTCGCGGCGCGGGGAGCCCCGGGCGCATGGGCGCCCCGGCGCGGGCCAGCCCGGCGCGGTACCCGCCGCCCAGCGGAGAACTGGGTGGATTTTTCATTCAAGCCGATCGCCTGGGCCGCGCGGGGGCGGGACAGACGCGGCGCCTCCCGCTGCGCTCGCGCCGCGCGCCCTGGTCCCCGCGGGGTGCCCGGGACCCGCGTCCAGTGAGGGCCGGGGCCCCGCGGGGCTCGCAGGGCCGCCAGTCACCCCGCGCCCGCGGGAGGCCGGCCGCGTCCCCGGCCGGATCTGCACGCCGCACCCTCTGCTCCCTGCTCTTGCCGGGCTGGGCTTCGGCCTCCTCCCACAGCCTTTAGGGGAAAAAAAGAAAGAAAAGAAAAGCACGTTCACCCCCGCGAAATCGGGAACTCGTAGCTCTTTAGAAGCACCCCAGTAGGCCGGAGAGAGAGAAGGGTGTTTACATCGAAGGAAGAGAAAACAGGCCTCAGAGGGTGCGGAGCACCATCAGGGCAGAACTGGGTCTCGAACCGGTGCACGGGGAGGCCTCCCTCTGGCTCGCTGTCTCGCTCGCAGCCAGGCAGCAGCATTTGCTGCAGCTTTGGGACCAGCCCGGCCACCCTGTCCCTCTCTCTCCGCTCGGCAGGCGCTGCGCGAACAAATTAATTCACGCTATCTTTACATTATGTATAATGCTGCATGATTTTATTTTGCTTCGTACCCGAAATCTTTTACAGTAATTAGTAGCCGAGTAAAATATAAAAATTAATGCAATATAACACTTTAATGGTAATAATACACCATCCTGTCTAATTAATAAAATCTGTTGTTTCCAAGCACGATTATTTATTTGACAAATTGATAGCACACATCTTGTGCATACCCTCTTCCCCAGCTCCCATCCTTTCAGTTTACTGAATAAAATTGTAGCAGGAAAATAAACAGATTGTCTTCTGACCTGACAAGCAAGTGAGAAATAAACCCCTCACTCATACAGCCCTAATTGTTCTCTGCAATATTCTCTAACACATGTCCAGATTGGTGAAAGAGGAATCATCTCTCGCTCGCGCTCTCTCTCTCCCCTCCCCTCCCTCCCCTCC
>PVLA01004155.1:0-185659 GCA_004027455.1 Hydrochoerus hydrochaeris | reverse complement strand
TGACACTCCTTAAAAATAGGCTCGACGCATTCATGGCCAAGCCCATTCAGGTACATTATCATCAATTGGAGATGGCAGATCAAGAAACTTGGAGGGAAACAACCCCTACAAATGGCCCATGTAATGATGTGTGAGCCAACTGCCCTGAGACTGGACAGGCAGCCAGAGACAGGCAACTGGGACACATATGTTACGCCACTGGCCGCCTAAGACAGGCACAGGACCAACTGCTGTCCTGCAGGCCCATGACGAGTAAGGCCTGGTTGGGTTCATATGAAGAGTCCTTGACCTAAGACAGGCGCTGTCCTCACAGGGCCCGCCATACTCTTATAAAGTGATAAGGGAGGAGATGTAGGGAGCAGCATGATAGCTTCAATAAAACGAGGTTTGATTGGGAAACTTCAACTTGCCTCCGTCTCTCTCTCTTCACCCTGCCCCCGCCCCGTTTTCCTTCCTCTAGGGGAAAACCCACGCATTGGTCCGCAGGCCGGATCACTCCTTCAGTTCTTGAACATGCTTGAGACTTCTCTGTTTCTTTATTCATTTCCAAGTCTATTGACTTTTTTAAATTGACTTTTTTTTTTTTTGGTGCCGGGGATCATGACCTTGTTTTTGCCAAGCAGGCACTTATGCCACTGAGCGAAACCTCCGGCCTGACTTTTTTAAACTACTGAATATCTTAAACAAATAGCTTATATTCTTTCTTGATTTTCTCTCCATAATCACTCTTCCAAGTCCTATCAATCAGTCTTCCCTTACCCCCCACTTTATTTTTGAGACAAGGTCTCACTATGTATCCCAGGCTGACCTCAAACTTGAGATCTTCCTGCCTTGCCCTCCCTAGTGCTGGGATTACAAGTATGTACCACCATGATGCCTGGACAGTCCTAATCTAAACTGACCTTGGTTGATCCTCCTAGATATTATAACACTGAATATAACAGATCATGTATACATACCCCAAAACTGGCCATCACTGCATGATTAGAATGCAGCTGCATATGTGTGATGTGCAATTATTATATAACCTTGGGTCAATGTAGGAAGATGATGCTGATAGTTCCTGAGATATTTTACCAAGAGAGTAGATTCAGTGCTGTGCAAAAGAAATGAGAGCTACAATAAAAGTAAAAAGATGAGTTACATTAGTATATCTAAAATATGTCAACATTTAATACAAGAAACACTAATATTTTACATTCTCTGTACTGTTTGTAATCCAGTGTTTTAACCATAGAGTATGTCTCAATTTTCAGTAGCCACATTTCAAGTGATTAGCATCATAGTAGAGGTTGGCCACCATTTTGGAAAACAGTGTCTCAGATGATAGGTTCAGGAAACAAGCTTTGCTCTTTTTCTCAAAGTATGGAGAAATAACATTCACTGAAGTCACTACAGCATGATGTCCTCTGGTTTTCTCTGGGGCAACTATAACATTCAGCTTGCCTAGTAAAATAAAACTTGAGTAAAACTTGTCGTTGTGAATGTGCACTTTTGTAAAGGCCCAAATGGGGTCCTGCCTTGAAATTTTCTTTCGTTCAGGGATTTACATATATTTGAATTTTTTCATTGATCTCTTTGATTTTCTACACTGATTCTTTGTCCTTTGCCCACCACTAGGATGCTATCCATGGTCTCCTTCACTTTCCAAGCTGTCAGTTTTTTCCACTCACTCTTTAGTTACCAACTATTTAGAGACACTCATCATTTTCTGAGCTGCAGTATCAAGTGGCATTTATCTCTTTGAAATGAACCTGTGCTATACGGAAGTTGTCACTGTATTTTTAGTTTGAGTTAGTGGCTTTACTGCTCACCTATCCACCGTCAGAGTAGTTCCCAAATCAAAATGACATCTGCTTCTTTTGGTTGAAGTCACTGTGGCTGTGGGGTGATTTTCCTCCGAGGACATGCTGTTTATTCATCCTACCCAGGTCAATATGGTCTCTCTGAAGTTTACTCTTACTAACTTTATCCTTTCCCCCATTCTCTTTTGCCTTAGTACAAAGTTATTAAATGCTTCTTTACAAATACTTGAGAAAAAAATCCTAAAAGTATGACAAGGAACTATTTTTATTTTTGGTAGGATTGGCCAATATGGGTATACATTTATCTCAAATTGTTTTTTTAAAAACTAAAGTAAAATTACTCTCCTCTATTTCTAGTTTCTGGAGGCAATAAATATAAATTGTTTTATGTACATCTTGGGTTATTTTCTAGGCCTATACAACCCTTTCTTTATTTGGTCTGAGAATCTTTTCATCTTAATATAGATCTGTCTCATTCTATAATTGTATCATAATGTAATTTCTCTATGCACAGTAATTCTGTATTAGCACTTCTATTACCATCTTTAGTATCAACTCATCATTTGCCAAATCTGAACTTTCTACTGGTGTGTCTGACTTATCTCAATCATGTTTTATTTTATATAAATGGCACAATTATCTCCATTTTTATGGAACAGTCCTAACTTTGTTTTCTGTTCTTTATTTCCCACTACTACTCAAGCCATGTATTCTAAGTTTCTAGTTACAGATGAAATAAGATTTAAATTTCAATTATTTTTTCCTTACCAAATTGCTATATATATATGAACATACATATTTATTTTTTGAGACAGGATCTCGCTATGTAGCCCAGGCTGGCCTTGAACTTTTGGCGATTCTCCAGCTTCAGCCTTCTGGGATTACAAGCGTGTGTCACCACACCTGGACTAAATTGCTCAGGCTGTGATCCTCCTGCTTCACCCTCCAAGAAGGATGGGATTACAAGCCTACACCTTCATGCCCAGCTCATATTACTGCTTAAATTTTTTATCTAGATTTTCATTTAGGAGATTCCATTTTCATTTTTACGTCTAATTAGTAGTTGTTCAGAAAACACTAGTTTCCATATGCTATCTTCTATCCAGCCTTTTACTGCTTTATCTCAGTAATTCTAACACTTTCCTCTTTGGGATTATAAATGTGAACAAGATTGGACTGCTCTTCTTGCAGTCACCAACACACAACACAAATATCTTTTGCTATGAAAAGGAATCAAAGTGGTGTCAGCAGTACTAACGGACCACATGACACACAATAGCTCCTGAAGGCCTGTCTTTCAAAGCGAATAGGTGACTTGTTAACAGCATCCTTTGCTAACCGTCCTCTATTCAGCTCCTCCCAACCCGATTCTTCCCAACTCATTCCTCTCCTGGCCTAGCTTCTGCAACCTTCTGCGGCTGCGCACAACCTTGCCCGCTCCAAAACATCACACCACTGAAACTGCAGCGATTGGTCCCAAGTTTCCAAGGCTGACCGGAAGGGGCGGGGCTTGAGCAGCTTTCTTGTATTCTTGGCAGGGCCGCCTGCAGGCAGGCAGATGGAAACGTTCCGTGTTGTTGCCGGAAGTAGGAAGCTGGGGGTCTAATGGCGGCTGCGACTGAAGTCGAGACTGTGAGTACCCAGCGGCCTACCTCGAGTTTTTATTGGTGAGAACTCTGGGGGAGCGGTAGGGCCGATAGATGGATGAAGGCGAAAGCCTGGGTGTCCGGCTAAGGAGGTGCAGACAGCGGGGGGCCCTGTCGGAGGTGCGCTTAGCCTGGGCCGTCGGATTCCGCCCGGGCAGCTCTGGGAGAAGCCGAGCCCCGCCTGAAGCCGGTTCTTTTTGCCCCAGGTTCCGGTGGACATCGCAGAGGAGGGGTCCTGTACGGCGGCGGAGGAGCTCGCGGCTCAGAAGCGTGAACAGAGACTGCGAAAATTCCGGGAGCTGCATCTGAAGCGGGTGAGTCGCCCCGGAGGGCAGCTCAGACCTGTCATCTGCCCAGGATTGTGCCTCTTGTCTTCCAGGGGCAGGGAGGGCTCACCGGAAAGCCCGACAGGCCACAGAGCCGAATCTTCCCCTGAAATGAAAGCTCTGTTTATTAGTTCTAACCCTAGCACATCGAGACGACTTTGAGAACTTTTAAAAATACACCTGTTCTCTTCACCATCCTTAGTCTGGTTTAATTTATCTGGGCTGGATTTGAGAATCTATTACTAACAGTCTTCTTGCTCTGTGATCGTAACAAACTCTTCATTTTATCTAGGGAGTTATGTAGAACTAGAAGTAGGAAGAAAATTTAGGTATCGTCGGTTAAAAAGCATGAGTATAAAGCCGGGCGTGGTGGTGCACAACTATGATCCCAGTACTGGGGAGGTTGAGCTAGAAAGATTGCTTCGAATTCTAGGCCAGTCTGGGCTACATAATGAGTTTAAGGCCAGCCTGAATTACGTAGCATGACCCTGTCAACTCCCGGCTTCCCCCATCCCCCGCCTGCACGCATCCCAAATATTGAGCACACCTCTGAAAATCTACAGTGTGGTCGCCTAGCCGGTGGGTGGGAAATCAATGTTTAAAATTTAAGTGTTCTATTCTGAACCACAGGATACATCAGATAGCCCGAAATTGTACTGTGGTATGTGCAATGTTAGAGGTAGAATAGAATGCCCATGGTGTGCAGAGGGAGAGATTGATACAGTTTGGGGCTGGAGTGAGTGCCTCATTCAAGATGTGACACCTAAACTGTTCTTTGAAAGGTGAGTAATTACCAAATAAAGGAGGAGACATTCAAACTCAGGACCTTGTACTTGCCAGGCAGGTGCTGTGCCACTGAGCTATTTCCTTGCCCCAAGTTTTTCTTAAGATGATCTACTCAATTTGTGTTATGCAGTTGTTTGTTTGAAAATAGGCTTTTCATTAGTACTTCAAATGGGAAAGTTCATTTCATTTGTCACAATGTCAAAATATTTAAAAAGGAGAGGAGCCTAGGAAAGTGTTAGAGGTATTAAGATAGGTATTAAAGCCCTTCAGCCCCAAGTTGAGACTTTATTTGAATTAATCAGGATTTAAAAGTAGAATATCTTTCAGTGCCACTGTGGTATGGCTCCCCTACTTTGCAAAACCTTGTTCTGATCCAACTAAGTGGATCACATAGAAACAAAAATTGATATTAACTTCTAGATCTCTGGAACAGCAAACTAGTATAGTGCTTTTCTTGATCGTGTACCAGTGCAGACCTTATCAGTCTGCTCCCTTGTTTAGATTCATTTGATAGCTCTGTGTTGCTTTAAGCATAAAATGGGGTCATCTTGTTAATGTGTCCCACTTGACCCTCCTCAAAAAAGGCAAACTTTATTTGAATTTCTTTTTTTTTAGGTCTTTTTTGAGACAGAGTCTTACGATGCACTTTAGGCTGGCCTTTAGCTCACTTTGTAACCCAGGCTGGTGTGGAACTTGCAGTGATCTTCCTGCCTTAGCCTCCCAAGTGCTGGGATTACAGGCGTGAGCCACTATACCTGGCTGGATTTCTTTTCATGTTTCATTTGAAAAACTTGTGTTTTATGGTTTGTTTTTTTTAACTTATTTTTTGTTTTATGATTTTAGAATGAAGCTCGTAAATTAAATCACCAGGAGGTTGTGGAAGAAGATAAAAGACTTAAGTTACCTGCAAATTGGGAAGCAAAAAAAGCTCGTTTGGAATGGGAGCTACAGGAAGAAGAAAAGAAAAAGGTTAGCAGTTACTCCTCTGTCTTCATAAGTGATTTGTCCTCTTGAACTGAACAGGAGAATGTTGTAGTTGAGTAGCCCATATTTGGAATCAGAGGGCTAGAATTGAAATTTTGGCTCTGCTTTTTACCTGCTGGCACATTTTGGATAAATTACTTACCTTCTTTGTACCCTGTTTTCTCATAAATTTGATTATGAATTAAATGAATTAATGCTTGCAAGCATTTAAAACAGGTTCCGACATCTGCCACAACACAAGTGTCCTATGCCCCCTGTGTACTGTAGCAGATTGCCAGATTTCCTTTACATATTAATCAGTTTTTATTTGAACCTGGACAGAAAGTGGCACATTTCTGTAACCCCAGCCTTTGGGAGGCTGAGGCAGAAACATCCTGAATTCCCGGCCTGCCTGCTACATAGCAATGCCTTGAATCCAGAAAACCTCAAACCAAACAAAATATTACTCGATATTTTTATTGGGTATTTTTGATTTAAAATAGATCAAAGAATTGTTGGTATTAGAGTTATGGAGCCAGCTTTGTTTTTCCTTTTAGGAATGTGCAGCCAGAGGGGAAGACTACGAGAAAGTAAAGTTGCTGGAGATCAGTGCAGAAGATGCAGAAAGATGGGAGAGGAAAAAGAAGAGGAAAAACCCTGATCTTGGGTTTTCAGGTAAAACTGATCTTTCCTTTAGTGAACAAGCTTATTAGGCAAGAATTGCTGGATTTTTTTTTTTTTTTTTTGGTACCAGGAAATGAACTCAGGACCTTGTGCTTGCTAGGCAGGCACTTGTGCCACTGAGCTAAATCCCTGGCCCCAAGCCTTGTTTTAGTGTGTCTGGTTCAGTGAAAAGATGTGCCCCTTGTTTTTCCTTTTTTCCCAAGACAGGGTGGCACTTTATTTCAGGCTGGCCTTGCACTCACCGTGTACCTGGGCTGACCTCGAACTCACAGCAGTCCTCCTGCCTCAGTCTCCCGAGTGCTGAGATTACAGGCATGCGCCACCATTTCTGGTGATTTTTCCTGTATGGAGTGTTGTTGAAGAGGCCAAGAAAAATACAAACACACCTCAGAGGACAGAACCTAAAAAAGGCTACCCTTCAGTCAACTGGCTTCTTTTATTCTTTCTGATAACATGAATCAGTCTTTTTACCAACATATTCAGGATAGGGACTGTGCTTAGATTACTGTTTTGTGCATGTATTAGTTAATCTTTCCCTGAATAGTAATGGAAACAAGAATATATGTCATTTCTAATTCTTATTTTTAGATTATGCTGCTGCCCAGTTACGCCAGTATCACCGGCTGACCAAGCAGATCAAACCTGACATGGAAACATATGAGAGACTGAGAGAAAAACAGTAAGTCCACAAGTTTAACACAATTCCTCTTTCATACTGAGGTGTGTATATATTTGTGTGTGTATGGATGTACACCTACGTACAACTATACATAAATACAACCTTTTTTTCCCCTGTAGTGTGGTTTGAACCCAAAACCTTTGCACTGAGCTATAACGCAGCCTTTTTTATTTTATTTTAAGATAGGGTCTTCTGAGTTACTTAGGCTAGGGTCGAACTTGGGATTCTCCTATCTCAGCCTCCCTGAGTTCTGAGATTACAAGTATGTTCCACTGTGCCCAGCTCAAACTTTTTTAAAAAAAATTTTAGTACCAAGAATTGAACTCGTGACCTTGCATTTGCCAGGCAGGCACTTATGCCACTTAGCTAAATCCCTGGCTCAGCTTAAAGATATTTTAAAGTTGAGATTTGAATTATAGCTGTCTTAGGGATGGACTCTGTTTTGACACTATTAACCATTTTATAGCAGTTAAACTAATTGCCTGGTTTTCTTCTTAACTTGGCATTCTGAGTGTTGAATAGTTAATACCCAGAATATCATGCTTAAATACTATTTAGGAGGCAGTGTACTTTAGTGCTGGAGTAAGCAAGCTTTTTCTTTTCTTTGCCCTTGCTTTCAATGCTGGGAATCGAACCTAGGGCCTTGGGCATCCAAGACTAGTGCTCTGCCTCTGAGTAACAGTCCTGGCTCTCCAGAGCTTTTTCTTTTTGAGCCCAAATAGTAAATATTGTGGGCTGTGTGTGCCATAGTCTTGGTAACAACTGCTCACCTATGCTGCTGCATTGTGAAAGTGGTCACAGACGGAACCCAAATGGTCACTGTGGCTATGTCCTGAAAAACCCGTGCTCTAGTGGAAAGAAAATAACCTAATCTTAGAACCTGTAATCTCAGTTCTTTGTGACTTTCATAATTCCTTTAAACTCTGAGCATTGGCCCAGTAGGATGAAGAACAAAGAAAATACTAGAGTAGATAATTTCTTAGGTTTATTCTAATCTTGTCTTTTATTTATTATTTTATTATTATTATTATTATTTTCTTTGGTATCGGGGATCAAACTCACAACCTCATGCTTGCCAGGCCTGCTGCTGAGCTAAATCCCTAGCCTTTGTCTTTTTTTTTTTTTTTTTTTTTTTTTTCATCTTTTTGAGACAAGGTCTCGCTATGCAGTTCAGGCTGGCCTTAGGCTTATCTGAAATCCAGGTTGGTCTCAAACTTGCAACGATCCTACTGCTTCAGCCTCCTGAGTGCTGGGATTACAGGAGTGTGCCCCTATGCCCGGTGTCTTTTATTTTTTTAAGGTGAGAATCCTGCAATAAATATATGTATATACTTCATTACTCATCATGAATGGTAGTTTAGTTTGAAATTTGAAAATGGAACACTTGTAGTGTTACTATAAATCCATTTTTCTGTCTTTTCAGTGGAGAAGAGTTTTTCCCAACATCCAACAGTCTTCTTCATGGGACACATGTGCCTTCTTCAGAGGAAATTGATAGAATGGTCATAGATCTGGAAAAGCAGTAAGTACTATGTAGAGCAGCCTGAAATGTTAAGTGAAATGCTTAACCAGAGGACAGACTTCCTGTGTGCATCCAAATCTAATGTGCTTTGAATGAATTGGACAGACAGAAACGACAGTTTCTGACCTAGTGAGGATAGTGGTTTAGGAGATAGACAGCATGGGTTAAGTCTGTATGATTGGAATGGGTATGAGAAACATTGTGAAATGGAATTGTTACTGAGTGAGCAGATTTGCGTCACTCTGACGGAATCCCTGAGATAAACAGTTTTCAAGGAGGAAAGGTCCATTATGGTGCAGTGTTTCAGAGTGTTCAGTCCATGGTCTCTTGCCTGCTGCTTCGGGAGCATGTGGCTGAGGAGACCTATTCACATCATGAGGGACAGAAAGGAAAGGGAGAGGAGAATTTGGGGTCCCAGTATCTTTCTGGGGCTTACTTTCTGTGACCCCCAACTTCCTCCTGCTAGGTCCCACTTGTGAAAGGTTCCACCGTATCCCAGTAGCACCATGGTCTGGGGATTGGGATGTCAACACTTGGCCCTTTGGGGTACAGTCCAGGTCCACACTATGTAATTCGAATTGAAGAAGAAAAGTCTAAAGAGAATTATTCTTTAAGGAACTTCACTTTTGACCACTCCCCTATTTGAGTTGAAGAGGCAAGAATGCTCTAATAAATGTACCTGGTTATATTTGTGTTTCTTAACTCTGCTAGAGATAAATGAATAGACCAGAATGAGTTTATATTTTAGCAGTTAATATATCTAAAGTGTTAAAAAGAACGTTTGAGCCGAGTATGGTTGTGTGTGCTGGTAATCCTAGCTACTCAGGAGGCTGAGGCAGGAGAATAGAAGATTTAAGGTCTGCCTGGGTAACTTAGCAAGGCTGTCTTAAAACAAAAATATTAAAAAAGTTTGGCAATATAGCTTAGCACTGCGTGGGTTCAATCTTCACTACCACACACAAAAATAAAATAAAACCTGTTTGGCACATATTATGTATTGTATTGGCTGTAGTTATTACTTATAATAGCGATCTGTTAAATAATACATTTTGTTCATTCCTAACAATATGTCATTGCCCTTTTAGAAATAATTTTTTTTTTTTGAGGCAAGATTTTGGTATGTAGTTCAGGTATTCAAGCTGGATTTAAAATCATTGTGTAGCTGGGTGTGGTGGTGCATGCCTGTAATCCCAGCATTTGAGAGGCTGAGGCAGGAGGATCACTATAAGTTCAAGGCCAACCTGGGCTATATGACCCTGTTCCCCCCACCCCAAAAACAATCATTATATAGTCTAGACTGGCCTTGAGCTTGTAGCAATGTTCCTGCCCCAGCCTTCTGAGTGCTGGGGTTATAGTTGTGTATCACCACATCTGCCTAATTTCTTGGTATTTACCTGAGATTGTGCTCTACTGATTCATAGCAATTTCAAGTTGAAATTGCTGATGACTAAGCTTGCTTTTTCGCTATTTTAAATACTGATTCTAATCATAACTATCTGTACATGATTTGTTATGATAAAAAAGGCAGTTTTGAACTTTATAAATTATTTTCTTTCACCCAGAATTGAAAAACGAGACAAATATAGCCGAAGACGTCCTTATAATGATGATGCAGACATTGACTACATTAATGAAAGAAATGCCAAATTCAACAAGAAAGCTGAAAGGTTCTATGGGAAGTATACGGCTGAAATTAAACAGAACTTGGAAAGAGGAACAGCTGTTTAATTACATTTTTAGAAGCTTAAGAATGGAGTGAAAATTTCTGCTCACAAATTGAAGTTCTCTTCAATATAGACCCAGAACATAGTCTATGCTTTGCCACTCAGCATTTTGGAATAATAAATGTTTTTTCTTAAAAGTATACTTCCGTGTATATTTCCACAGTTTTGTGCTAGAATAAAAGACCTATTTCTTGTAGCAAAGTTGTTTTGTAACACCTACTTTGTATAAGTCCTGATTATATTATTTTTCTATGTATTTTAAGTGTGTATAAGTATTTAATCTTTGAGACATTTTGGGCTTAAAATTGCCAGTGGTGCACAGAGATACAGTCATTATTGCTTTGAATATTGTTATGGGTTTGACAGAACCTTGAGCTGGGCTATGGATCCGTTGGGGTCAGGGGCTGAAGGTGGCAGTGGCCCTGGGGGTTGCTGCACAGGACCAAATGGGAGCAGCGGGACCACCCTCACTCAGTATCTGCCATGTGTAGTTCTTTTTAAAAGAGCAATAAAATGCTTTGGAATAGAATCTGCACTAATTATTTATCATTAAGACAAAGGGTGGGGGTGTAACTCAGTGGTGGAGTGCTTTTCCCTGGACAGAGTCCCTACACCTGGGAAGTAACATCTGTTTATCTGTATATCTGTATATTAGTGAATCCTAAATACCTAGTTCCTGTGTTTTGTGTCAACTCATAGTTACTTGTTTCAACTTTATTTCTATCCACTTTCTCTAAAATTCCTGTTACTTTGAAGCAAATACTAGATGTACAATTTTATATATAAATAGTTCAGTATGTATCTCTGAAAAGAAGTATTAAAACACTATTAAAACAATTCAAATTTTTTTGTCTTTTTTTTTTTTTTTTTGTCCTTTTGAGACAGTTTCACTGTGTTATTCAGATTGGTCTTGAACTCACTTTGTAGCCCAGGCTGGTCTCACTCACAGTGATCCTCTTGCCTCAGCCTCCTGAGTGCTGAGATTATAGGAGTGTGTGCACCATCAAAACTATTAAACTTAGCACAGCAGTGGTTTTATTTTCATACAAGTCTGGAGAGAAAGATATTTTTGTCTGTTGATTAAAATGCTGAGTATCTAATGATGTCCCAAATTAAAAAGAAATCCCAAAGAAAATTTCACAAACACTTCAGCTTTAGTGTCTGAAAGTAGTTTAACATTTAGTGTCACTGGTCATTGCCCCTTTTAGAATGCTTGTATGGTAGCATCTTCTTTTTATTTCTGTTCCTTTTTGTTTCCTGTTCTGCCATTTATGTGGTTGGTCACAAGTCTGTCACAAGTGTTTTTGCTCCTGAAAATAACACAGATACATTCCAGTCTTTTCTGTCTCCACTACCTTAGTTCAAGCCTAAATACCACAGTAGATTTAAGGAAAACCTTCAGAGAATTGTCAAATAGAATCTGGTAATGTATTTAAAAGGATAGCTCACTGAGACCTGGTAGAGTTTTTTCTAACATGTACACGTAGCTTGTAGGCCATGTTAGTTGCCTGCCTGATACTCTTCATTATCAACCATGGCTGGCGGTCAAATGTTACAGTGCTGGCTGGGACGACGCAAGCACCATTCTGAAACATCTTTTGCTGCCCTGATACGACAGTTGCTACTCCTTGCTTCCCACTTCTTTCTTTCTGCTTGAATCACATCCAGCAACCTGGAGTTGTAGCAGGTGTTTTGTGTTGTGAAGTAATAAGCATGTGGACAAAAGTCAGCATGCAGAGGAGAGCAGAGCAGAGCTTGGGCTCCTGGAAGGATGTGAAGGAATAATAGTACCTGGCTCATAGATGGCCAGAGGCAGTGTTTTTCTTATCAGGCAGAATGGAGAATCTCACCGTTCTGTATTAGGCAACTTCTGTATTAGTACAACTTCTCGTACTAACAAAATACTTGAGATGGTCACAAAGAGAAGTTCATTTTAGTTAATAGTTTTCAGATTGCAGTTCATGCTTAGATGAATCTAAGTGCTTTTAGGCCTGTGGTGATGCAGTACATTAAGGCGGAGAGCAGGTGGTAAGGCAAGTTGCTTATTTCATAGTGACCAAGAATCCAGAGAGGGAGAGGAAGAGCCTGGGATCCCACAGTCCTCTTCTAGGCCCCAGCAACCTAAAACTTGCCACTAGGCCTCACCTTTTACATCCTCTACCGCTTCCAGTGCTATCATAGGCCTTTTGAGGACGCATTTATCCAAACCCTAGGAAAGGATCATTGACTGTAACCCTGAGAAAGTGCTTGCCTCAGTAGTAGAGAGTAACTAATCACTGCTTGGAGATCACCTAACAAGATCTGAAACAATCAAACTATTCCCAAATAATTTAGCTGCATTCCAGAACAAAGCTCAAGAGACTTACTTTTTAAAAACCCAAATAGCTAGCAGCTAACAATACAAATTCACATCATTCAGCATCTAATCATAGAATCAGGAAAATAAGAACCATAGGTTGGAGAAAAGCCAATGAATCAATTTCAAGCAAGAATTGATACAGGCATTAGAATTAAGACATGAGGAAATTCAGTTATTTTAACTGTACCCTACATGATCAAAAAATTAAGAGTTATGAGAAGAAGATCAACACAGAACTTCTAGACATGAAAACTACAATGTCTGAGATGAAAAGTAAACCGGATAGGCTAACAACCCATTATATGGCACAGAAGAGATTTGGGAATGTGGAGATGTAGCAACAGAAACCAACACGAAACACAGAAGATAAAAACAATGAAAAGCTCTACACAAAAACATCAGTGACTTGTACATGCAATTTGGAGTCCCCCAGTGACAAGAGGACTGACACTGTTGACTGGTGAAGGCGAAATTTCATCCGGGGTCTGATTTCTGTTGAAGTATGAGCAGGTGTGAGAGGCATATGGAAGCCATGTACTGTGCCGATGCTTTCTCCTGGACACAGCAGAACAAAGGAATGAAAGGTCCTAATTGTCTCAAGTGTGATCAGCAAGATACATTTCTCCTTAGGGAAGTGAGGGCTTACTTAGGGCTGTCTTACTCAGGCACCCAGTCGCAGTGTTGGCAAGGGCTGGCTCTGGCGTAATAAAACACATCTCAGTTACAGGCCCTCGCAGTGGAGCACAGCTTCTGGGTGGCTCTGAATGACTTGGCCCCTCTGGGGTTCTCCTAAGGCCTTGGGTGGATGGGGTGGTAACAGGCCTAGCCTGGCAGGATTGCTGTTGGCAATGCATGGGTAATGCATGAAAAGTGCTGGTGCAGAGTGAAAGCTAGGAAGGCTGGCAGTTCCTGCCACCATCGCCGCTTCTCAGTGGGCTGTCCTACTCGCTCCTTTCTCAGGAAATAAGCACTGTGTGACAGCTCTTAAAAGCACTGACTCAAGTGCCAAATGACCTGGATTCAAATCCCAGCTCCTCCATTTGCCAGGGGAAAGGTCTTGGGCCAGTCATCTCTATTAGTCTGCAAAGGCTGCTGTCTCAGAATATCACAGGCTGAGTGCCTCCAGCAGTGACACCATCTCCTCACAGTTCTGCGGGCTGCAAGGCCAAGGTCAGGGACCAGCAGGCTGCCTGTCATGCAGGTGGCTGCCTTTTCACTGTGTCCTCATTTGGTCTGTCCTCTGCACTTTCGCACTCTAGGAGTCTCTTCCTATCCTTATAAGGACAGCAGTCCTGTTGGATTAGGGTCCTCCTATGATCTCATTTAACCTTAATGATTATTTCCTTAAAGTCCCTATTTCTCAATATGTCACATTGGGACTTAGGGTCTCCATACAGAAAATTGAGGAGAGAGGCACACTTCGGTGCATAACATCTCTCAACCACTTTGTGCCTCTGTTTCCCCAGTTCTAAAGTTTTAATAGTATCTCTCCCAGAGGACTACTGTGAGGGTTAGGTGAGTATGAAGTGTGTAAACCAGTGCCAGCTCATAGTGGGTTCTGTGTAAGTGATGATAGCACTAATGAAATCCACAACTATGGCATCTTCATGGCTGTTTTCTGCACTGGATCTACTCTCTCTTCCTCACCTCCAAATCAAGATAATGCCAAATTCAAATTTTCTAAAATCTTCCAGGGAGATAGAATTTCCACGTGACTTTTAAAAAATACTCCTGAAAGCTTTAGTCATTTATTTACTTATTTTTTTAGAGCCGGGGGGCTCACTATGTAGCCCAGGCTGGCCTTGAACTCATGGCAATCCTCCTGCCTCAGCCTTCTGAGTGCTGGGATTACAGGCATGTGCCACCTTAGTAATTTTTTTTTTTTTTGTCTTTTTGAGAGGGTCTTGCTATGCAGCTCAGATTAGCCTTGGGCTCACTGTGTAGCCCAGGCTGGTCTCAAATTTGCAAACATCCTCCAGCTGGGATTGCAGGAATGTGCTACTACGTCCAGTTTATCCTTAGTAATTTTTAAAAAGAGCTGGCAAAGACTTCCTCCTTTTGCCATCCAGGCTTTGGAAAGGGAAGAGCTTTGAGAGCATTTAAGCTTTCCTTCCCAACCTCCCTGCTGCCTGCCCTCACCCAGGTAGCTGTAGCTGATGGGAGTTTTGCAGCCTGCTAGCTGTGCTCCTCTGGGGTCACTTTAGAAGCTCATTATTTATGCAGGATTCACTTTGCATTCTCCTTATGCTGCTTCTTTCTAAAGTAGTTAAAGTCAAAATCCAGTTTCAGAGAAATGACAATGATTTGTGCAGCCAGAGATCTAAGGATGAGCGTTCATACCTGGTTTTTGGCTAGGATAGAACCACTACTTTAGGCTGAATCATTACAAACAGACAAACATCCTCACCTCCACTCTAACTTTAAAAATACTCGCATTATTGCTGGGGATATAGCTCAGCAGCACAGCTCCTGCCCACCACCAGGCATGAGGTTATGAGTTCGACCCCCTGTTACAAAAAAAAAAAAAAAAAAAGCCACATCATGGGTAAAGATCTCTGCACATCTCATCTGGCTGAATGGTCTGATGTATGTGTGCCTGTAGTGGGGCAGGGTGGCATGTGACTCTTTAGCTGGAGGTGGCCCACTGAGGAGTTATGTATAAAGAACTCCAGTCCTTTAATAGGTAAGTGGATTCAATATGAGACCATGCTCATAAGTGAAATAAATCAGACACACACATGTAAACATCATATTGTCTCCCTAGTGTGAGAAACTGAAAGAAACAACATATGTACAGGCATATATATCTACAGTATTCATTGTTCCATTCTTAGTCTCTAATTATTATTATTAGTTTTTGTTTTGGCTTTAATTTTTCAAAAATCGATTTTATTTTAAATATTCCCTAATTACTGTGTTTTGAAATTTTATTTTTTTCTCTTTAAAATAAAATAGATTAAAAAAAAAGACAGAGCTGCGGTCGTTGAAACATAGCTCAGGATGTGTGGAAGATCCATGTAAGATGCCCGGGGGAGGAGGGCTGAAAGCAGAAAGGGAGCAGGAAACCAGGGCAAATCAATGCCACCTTAATGAACGCAGGGAAACTTCTTAGCGCCCCCTTGTGGGAACCGAGAAGCACACTTTCAAATCAGTCTGTTGTGATACTGAACCCAGGGAAGGTTGATCTACATCCTCTGCTCTATTTTATTTATTTATTTATTTATTTATTTATTTATTTATTTATTTATTTATTGCAGTGCTAAAGATTGAACCCAAGGGGAACTCTTCGACTAAGCTACATTCTCCAGGTTTTTTATTTTTATTTTTTTTAAATTTTGAGACAGAGTCTGTCTCAGTTGCCCAGACTGGTCTTGAACTTGTGATCCTCTAGCTTCAGCCTCCCGAGTAGCTGGGATTACAGGTATTTATCATCATGCCCAGCTAGAATCAGTCATACTTTTTAAACCTACGTAGCAAGTATCCCAGCCAGAAGTTTCATTATGGAGAGTTAGTAGAAAAATCGTTCATTTTCTAGGTATAATATTAATTCAAAGTTATTGTAGAAAAATTGCTTCTTCTAATTTGGCAGGGCTCAACCAAAGGGAGGTACTTAGGAAATTCTTAAAACAGAAGCTATAGGACTAATTTCGATCTCTTTATATAAACAGAAGTGTAACTGACATACAGTAAAGCATACACTGAAGAGATTGAAATTAATCCTATGGGTCAAGCTGGGAAAGAATCCCTCGTGTCCTCTCTCAGTCCAATTACCCTCACAGGTAGCCATTGTCCTGATTTTTTCACCTCAGATTATCTTTACAGTTTTGGTGCTTCCTCTAAGTGGAATCATACAGTAATTTTACTCTTTTAGAATTTGACTTTCTTTGCTCAAGATTGCTGGGACTACAGGCATGTGTTACCATGCATTGCTTTTTTTTTTTTCTTTTTGAGACAAGGTATCACTAAATGGTTCAGGCTGGCCTTGGGCTCACTTTGCAGCCCAGGCTAGACTCGAATTTGTAACAATCTGCCTGCCTGGGGTGCCGGGATTATACAGTGCACCACCACGACCCGCTATGCCTAGCTTTTTGATGCAGTTTTAGAGGGACAGTTTAGGGCTCTTTATTAGAAGGATGATTGCAGTACTGTGGGAGAATTCTTGTCCCACTGCTGTGTGGCTTATGGGGGGCTGACAGCTTAGTTGATTACTCTTCCGTCTGTGACGAGGTTTATTTTATTTTATTTTTTTGAGGAGGCATGTTTTAGCTATATCCTAGAAGCTCTGATTTCATGTCATCTGCATTTAGATGATAAGATCCTGGACTCAGCTGATGCTGTAATGGGATGAGACTGGGAGGTTTTGGAAGAAAAGGCGTGAGTATATTTTGCTAGTGGAAGGGCTATTAAACACTTGTGGCCAAAGGATGGGATGATAGATTACTATTTTCAAAGATGGCCATGCCTCTATATGTCACATTCTGTTTTCTGTTATCACAAAATGATGCTGATGGCCCTCTATCAGGAACTGGTAAACTAGTTTTCTAGGGCTATTGTAACCAGGTACCACAACTGGGGTGGATTAGGAGACTGAATTTTATGAATGTTTCTCAGTAATGGAGGCTGGCAGTCTAGGTGGTAACAGGGTTGGTTCCTTCGGAGAGCTGTGATAGGGAAATCTATCCCATGCCTCTTCCCAGTCTTCGGGTAATTTTCTGGAAATGTTTGGCACCTCACATCTCCTTTTTCTCTCTTCTTCATCTTCTCATACATTTTCCTTGTTTGCACTTCTGTCTCCAGATTCCCCTTTTGATAGGCAAACCACACGCGGTTGGATTAGGGCCCAACTGAATGACTTAACTTTAACTTGATTGCCTTTGTCAAGACTCTTACTCTAAAAAATGTCACATTCTGAGTATTCAACTGAAGAGTTTTGGGGTATATAATTCAAAACAAGTAAGGTTGTGCTTCCCCTCCTTGAGTTTGGGTGGGTCCTGACAACTGTGATAACATGAATCCAGTGACTTCTGCGGCCAGGTCAGAAGAGGCAATATGGCTCCCACCTTATTTTCTCATGGGACCCTTAAGCTTTGGAATCCAGCCACCAAGTTGTGAAGAGGCCAGTCCATAAAGAATGGCCATCTATAGATCTTCATTGACATCCGACATTAACTAATAGGTATTTGAGTGAACAACTTTCAAAGAATTTTAGTCTCCAGCCTTGGCATCTTATACTTGAGGCACCAGAGGTTGTGTATCACAGTCAATCCTGGCCCCCCAATCTTGTCCAAATTCCATACCCACAAAAACCAAGAGATATAACAAAATATGGTTGTTGTTTTCAGCCACTAACTTTTGGGATGATTTGTTACACAGCATTGGATAACTAATACATATTACCTACTTCATAGGGCTTGTGTTAGTGAGCTTTCTGTTACCGTGACACAATACCTTAGAAGAACAACTTAAAAGGAGGAAAGATTTGTTTTGGTTTATGGTCTCAGAGGCTTTAGTTTATGGTTACTTGGCCTTGTTACTTCAGGGCTGGGTGGAGCAGAGCAGTATGGTGAAGGGCTTTTGGTGGGCTGTGGAGGACCACACATTCATTGATTATGTAACTCCCTGCACCAGCAATTGATTGTATTAACTCTAGAATTCCAATAACTTTTCCATGGGATTACAAATATAAACCTTCCAGACTGTGACATGGAAAAGTTATTGGAATTCCAATAAGTTAATCACAATCTATCACTTCCAGTGCCACCCATGGTGAGACTAAAGATACTAAGACATACTTATGGTTATGGGGAGCCAAGGGGTCCTAAATTCAGCCAAGATGGTGGTTCATCGGAACAAAAGGCCTTCACCCAGAGTCCAACCTGGATTTTATTAATTCCTGAAGAAGCTGGGACAGATGGGAGGTCTGAAATCACCTCTGCAATAGGCATAGAGAAGGATATGCAGAAAGAGTAATCTGTGTAACACAACTGAGGTAGCATCTAATGTTTTGGGGCTGGTGCTTCAGTTCTGATGCATAAACTTTGCTGCACTGGGAAGTCATAACCTCTTATCTGAAGGCTCCATCCCAGGTGACAGCTGTCAAGCAGTGGCTCTCCATCCTGCCCAGCTCAACCATATTTTTAGGGCATCACGGGCAAGAAACAGCAACTATGGCCCAGCTTCAAGGATTCTACATCAGCATCTCAGCCAGCACTATTTACATTGCTTAGAGACAATTGAAGGGATGAAGAAATGGCCTAGCCTGCTTTCTACAGATCAGTGCATGGAGACAGGGCCAGGTTTAGCTAACATGGAAATAACTGTTCTTTATTCAAGGAGAGCCGTCCAGGTGGTCCTCAACAGTGGACCAAAGCTGCTCAGCTTGTGGAGGCTGGGAAGCTAAGAGAAAAAGAGGGAGAGGGCCGGAGTCCCAATCTCCCCTTAAGGGCAGGCCCCCAATGATCTACTGTCTTTCCATTCGGTGCTGCCTCCTGAAAGTCCCAATTCAGTAATGCCACAGAGTAGGGATCAAGCCTTCAAAACATGAGCCTTAGGGGAATATTCAAGTTCCAAACATAATAGGATTCTTACACAGTTTAAATGAGCTTAACGTTAGAATAATGCTCAGCACATAGAAACTCAAGAAACTTACAGTACTGTGATACAGAGCTCATGGGACCTCCGTAACTTCCTGAATGACAGTGGTATCCTATTTTAATGAGGCCAGCTTTCACCCATACCTCACTGTGTGCATCTCTTCCATCTGGCTGTCTATGTCCTTTGCTGTGTTCTTTATAACAAATGATAAATGTAAACAAGTAACCCCTCAGCTCTGACAGCTACTCTGGCAAATTAACTGAACCAAGGATTTTTTTTGTGTGTGTATGTGTGTGTTTGTGGGTCTTTTTGAGACAGGGTCTTGCTATGCAGTTCAAACTGATCTTGAGCTCACTTTGTAGCCCAGGTTGGTCTTGAACTTGCAATGATCCTCCTGCCTCAGTCTCCCAAGTGCTGGGATTACAGGTATGAGCCACCACGCCCGGCTTAAACTGAACCAAGGAGAAGATGGTGGGGACCATGATTTATAGGGTGATGGTCAGAAGCATTGACAACAACTTACTGCCTGTGGGGCCAAGCCCTCAGTTTGTGGGGCCCGACACTCTCCCCACATAGAGAGCATCAGGATGGGGCTCAGTGATGAGCCAGCCAGTTCTCCCAGAAAGAACCGATCAGTGGTTGATGGGGAAATCCCCACACATTTGGGTGATCAGAGAGGTGAAGTCTTTTGTATTGAGTGTGTGTGGTATGAGCAGAAAAAACAGTTTGAATTTCTTCAAGAAGATTAATAAATGTGGGAAGACTGCGGGTGGGGTGGTACACAACTGTGATCCCAGCAGTTGGAAGACTGTGGCAGGAGGACCTCAGGTTCAAAGCCAGCCTCAGAAGTTTAATGAGACCCTGCTTAAACAAACAAATGAACAAAGTAGAGAGTTATACAATCACATATCATCTAATTGGGGGCACACATTCTTTTTTTTTTTGAGACAGGGTCTCAGTATGTAGTTCGTGCTGCCTTGAACTCACTATGCAGCCCAAGATGGCCTTGGAGTCAGGGCAATCCTCCTGCTTAAGCCTTCTGAGTAGTGAGATTAGAGGCACCACCAAGTCCAGCCACGGGGCACACACGCTGACGAATGTGTTCTTGGACAGTTTCATTGTAGGTGAACATCACAGAGTCTACCCATGCACAGTCACCAGGTGACCGAGTCTTATTATGGTGCAATCCTGTTTTACATGTGGTTTATCTCTGGTAAGATGTCATGGTGTGGCATATACCTGTACAGAGTATAATAATGTCAGTTACTAAATGTTATTAAAAGAAGAAAAAAATTTAAAAGTCATTTAGATACATGCCTATGTTTACAGCAGTACAACTCACAATAGTTACATATTGGAAACAGCCTATATGTCCATGGATAGATGAATGGGCAAAGAAACTATGGTATTTACACATAATGGATTACTACTCAGCCATAAAGAAAGGTAGAATTGAATCATTTGTAGGCAAATGGATGCCCTTTGAGAAATAAATCAGATGTTTTCTTCCTGCCAGATAGAGCCAGTAATCAGACCTTAGTGGTTGGGGAAACAGAAGCATCTTTTCCACTGTAATGGATATAATCGTTCTAGATCAATGGCATGGAAGTTAATAGGTTTTTTTTTTTGATATGAAAAATTCTCATAAAAATTTTCAGCTAGCTGGGCATGGTGGTGCACACTTGTAATCCCAGCATGGGGGAGGCTGAGGGTGGAGGATCACCGTGAATTTGAGACCAGCGTAGGCTACATAGTGATTTCAAGGCCAGTGTGGACTACATAGTGAAACCTTGTCTAAAAAATAAGAAAAAAAAAAAAAAAAAGAAGAAGAAAAAAAATTTGGGGGGCGGGTACTGGGAATTGAACTCAGGATCTTGTGCTTGCCAGGCAGGTGCTGTGCTACTGAGCTATATCCCCAGCAAACAAAACATTTTTTTTCAGCTGAATTAATTTGTAATCAAGATGCAATTCATGTCTTTACATTTTTCTAAAGAAGGTACACAGGGGCTGAGGCTTTGACTCAGCGGTACAGCGCCTGCCTGGCTACCACAAGGTAGTGGGTTTGATTCCCAACACCAAACAAACAAACAAAAAAAAGGACATATGACGGCCAATGACTATATGAAAACATGCTCAGCAGCATTAACTCTTCTATACATATATTTGAATTTGAAAGAGAAAAACCCCCATACAAATCAAAAAGCAAACAAACCAAAAAACAGCGGCCACAACAAAAGCAAAATGATGACAACAACAACAAAACATAACAATAGCTAGACAGGTTTTCAAAACAAGATAATAGGAATTTAACAATGGTTGTTATATTGCACATTGTTATCTTCAAAATAGTTGCTCAGGTTACCAGACAGAAGAATAAAACAACAGTAAAATGGAACAAAACATTGGATTTCAAAAACAAATCAGAAGGAAATCCCCCACAGCTGCTATCACGCATATTGTTATCCTACAAATAGATGCGCAGACTACCAGCTTCAGCCCTGCAAAGTCAATCAAACAATACAATCATTAAGATTTTTTTTTTTTTTGTACTTCAGTTGCTATCGTCTCAGCCTGAGTCCCTCGGAATCAGCCAGTTGCTTAACAAGGCAGGGGCGGGGGTTGCTCTTCTTGTCTCCCAGCTCACACACCCACTGGCTCACGGGAAGGTGTGGTTTGGCTTCTTGATTCTCTTCTCATTCCCCAAGGCTGCCTCTGGCTCATGGTAAAGTGTGGTTTGGCTTCTTGATGCTTTTCTCATTCCACGTGGCTGCTCTGGGATCATGGGAAGGCCAACATCATTAATTCTTAAGGAAAAGCAAAGTAAAACCATCATGAAATACCACTTCACACCCATTGCTGGCTGTAATAAGAAAGACAGATGCTGAGTGTTGGGAAGATGTGGAGATACAGCAGACTCATACTGTACCGGAGGGGCTGTTTTGGGGAAACAACTGGGAGCTCCTTAGACTGAACAAAAGGTTACACATAGTTACCATATGATCTCGCCATTCTGCTCCTAGATATCCACCTGAGATAACTGAAGATTTGTAAATGAATGTTCATAAACAACATTATTCATCATACCAAAAAATGTAAGCAGTCCACACGTCCATCAGTTGATGAATGGTTAATAAAGTGTGGTATATTCATATTGTGGAATATCATTCAGCTAAGGAAAAAGAAAGGCTGAAACATGCCCCCCCATGTATAAACCTTGAATACACTTCGCTAAGTGAAAGAGGTCAGGAACCAGCCAACACACATACGGCTGGACTCCATTTATATGAAATTCTCTAAAGAGGTGAATCCACAAAGATAGAAAGTAGATTTATGCTTTCCGGGGGCTGAGCGAGGTGGATGGGGGAGTCATGGGAGTGGCTGTTAGTGGGTGTGGGGTTTCCTTTTGGGGTGATGACAGTGTTCTAGAGTTGTAATGTGGTGATGGTTGCCCAATCTTGTGAATACCGAAAACCACTGAACTGTGTACTTTAGAAGTTGAAATTTTATGGTGAGTGAGTTATATCTCATTAAACCTGCTATGAGTTCTGTTTGTCAGAACAGAACTTTGAGTTTGGAAGGTCTGTTTGTCATGAAGGCAGTGTGGTCATCATAAAATCTCCTTGGTGTGATTTCCCAGGGGACTTCTTGAAAAGACAAAGTCACTGAAATAGATTCCCAATAGATGCATGCAATGGTCCCTCCAGAGAAACAGCATCAGTTATACTATTTATTTAACTGGCTATAGAGGCCTGACCATGAAAGGAAGACACTTGTATTTGGCTTACTTTGTACCAGCGGGAGAAAAACAAAAGAGAGACATTATAAAGAAGCAAATTATATACTATGTCAGAAAGTTCGAACTGCTTTGGCAAATCAAAAGAGTAGAACAAAAATGTAGAATGGGATAAGGAATTTAGAAGTTTCAGGGTAAACTTTATTGATTGGTTGATTTTTTTTTTTTTGAGACAAGGTCTCACTATGTAGTCTAGGCTGACCTTGAACTCACTGTGTGGCCCAAGATGGCTTTGAACAATTCTCCTGGCTCAGCCTCCTGAGTGCTGGGATTACAGTACAGGCTGCACCACCATGCCTGATAGAAACTTTATTTTTAAATAAAGTCAGCTTGGCTTCGCTGGGAAGGTGGCACCTGAGCAAAAAACTTAGAGATCAGGGAATTGTTGTACTAGTCACCTTTCCAGAACTGTAACAAAATGCCTGGCACAGGCCGCTCATGAAATAAGAAAAATTTCTTTTGGCTCACAGTTCTTGAGGGTTCAGTCTAAGATCAGGTGGCTCTGTTGGTTTGGGCCTTTGGTGAAAACAGCATATCACAAGAGGAGCTTGTGGTAGAGTGAGTGCTCACATCTCCTGTGAGGGAAGGAAAGAGAGGGAGGGAGAGGTGGAGAGAGAGAGAGAGAGAGACAAAGAGACAGAGAGATAGAGATAGAAAGAGAGACAGAGAAAGAGAGACAGAGAGAGAAACACACAGAGAGAAGCAGGCAGTGGTCCAGTCCCTTTTGAGGGTGTATCTTCAATGACCTTAGACCAACCCTGGGGCCCTACTTCCTGAGGTTCACAGTACCTCTCAGTAGTGTGATCCTGGGGATCAACAGCATCAGAAAAGGGGAAGATGGGAGGGGGGAGCATGTGCAGAGGTGGGAATGTGCATGTTGTGTGTGAGAAGCAGTTGGGAGGCTGGTGTGGCTGGAAAGGAGCCAGATGAGTGGAGAAAACAAAGCAGTCTTAAACCGGGGCTTCACATAGAAGTGTACGGGCTCTGAATTCAAGAGTTGATTTTAATTATTTTTTGTTTTGGTGTCTTTTTTGAGATTGGGTCTTGCTGTGTAGTTCAGGCTGCCCTTGAACTTACTTTGCAGCTCAGGTTGGCCTTGAACTTGTGGTGTGTTCTTCCTGCCTCAGCTTCCTGAGTTCTGAGATTACAGGTGTCCTCAAGAGTTGTTCAAAGGAGCTTCTTTTCACTAGAGCAAGTTTAAAGTGCTTTGTCCAGGGTGAAGGGCAACAGGTATTGATTGATATTAGCAAGGATTTGCAACTTTCCTCCTGCTAGGGGGGAGCCAATTTAAAGAAAAGAGAGAGGTATGTATTAGGGTTTGTAAAAGAATTTTCCGTTTTTAAGAAGGTCAACAGACATTAGGAAAGGCTTTGAATGTGACTAACAGAAATTCCAAGTAAGAGAGATCATCTTTATTTTTACGAAAATGTGGAGGTAGTCAATTGATTTCCCAGTGGCTTGGCAAGATTATCAAGGACCTAGGATGGTCCCTCTTTTGGTTGGGACAACCTTAGAGTACTGGCATTTGCTTTTGTGCCTGTAGCCTGCTGTCCCAGAAGGTGCTCAGCATGAGACACTGTGTCTTCACACCAGTGTCCACGGAGGGAGGCGGGGTACAGATGACGCTTCCTCCTCTGGAGCATCACTTATTCCGGATGCTTTCCAGGTGTTGGCCCAGGTGCTGGTTGGTGAGCACACAGCCAGCACTGAAGCTGATGCAGGCTGGACATGGCTCTAGGCTTCAGGTCTAGGTCCAGCTCATCCACACGAGAGGAGGACACTGATGACACAAGCACATTTCAGACCCTTGCTTGAATCCCTGTGAAGTGTCCCATTGGCCACAGCAAGTCCATGTCCAAGCCCCAAGTCAAAGAGCAGGAAATCCAACTGAGTCTACTGTGAAGCCAGGCTAACGGTTATTAGTACAATCCCTCGTCCAGTTGGTAGGACGTGGGCTGGCCAGGAAAGGCTGAGACCAAGCACAGCTCATGACTTTCATGGTGCAGCAGTTTAGAGCAAGGAGTCTGGACAGGGTCTTCTAGGACCATGTCATGTCTCCAAGTCTCAGATGCTTCATCATATGCTAACCTGTTAGGGGTGCCGTGAATATTGCATGTGCTTCTAAAACTGCCTGGCACATTGGAAGGAGACTCAGCATGGGTCCTCAGGATTGAGGGGCTCCTCCTGTCGCTGAAAGCTGTAATGCTCGTGCAGACAGGAGCTGGGCAGCCTCAGTGGGTCTCTTATCTCTTGCGCCCTGAGAACTCCCGTCTGGCCTTGTGTGTCTTTCTTGTTCCTCACGAACAGCTCACCGGCTAATGTACCACAATTGCTTTTTCATTAGCAGCCACAGAATTCACATCCAGTAGCTCTTGACCACTGAGGTTTCAGTTAATGGTGGCCTCGGACATTGAAACCCGAGGCTGAACAATTTACTCTGGCTTTGGGAGGACCGAATCAGCCACTTGTGTCCAGAGGGCCACTTCATTACCTGCTCTGTGGTCAGGCAGGAAGACACCATTTCGCCAGATGTTCCACGTGCCGGGGCTCCAAGCATCTTCATTCCGGAGCATTCTCAATCAAAGCACAACCCGAGGGTGACGCATCTTCACACTCATGTGCCCACAGCATGTGTGGGAGACAGGAGGGATCTGTGCAGATCTAAGTCGAGCTAATTAACTGTCAGCTGCATCACATCTGGAGATCAAATACAAACTGTTGGCATTAAAAACCATTCCGGTCCCTGTCATTTCCTTTCTCCTGGTGCCACGCCATCCTTTGTAGCGTGGTCCTAATGTGCTTCTCTATGCTGGTGAAAATCCAGCGGCTCACCAGGCATGGAACCCATCATCTGCAGTTGATGATTATCTGCTCTATTATTTTCTGCTGATTGGAGTTAGGGCTCCTGGTCTTTTGCTGGGATAGGTAGTGAGGGGCAGTGGCACTCTCTTGCATGTCAGAATGCAGTTTTCATGAGGAAAACCAGAAATGCTTAATGCAGAAACTTTGCATGGACAGTGGAAACCAGAGACTAATTTGGGGGTAAATGTAAATCCGCCACAGAAATGAAAACTAGAGATGAACAGATCTCAATGTTAACCCTTTTCCCTGTCTTGAGTGGCAAATATTTATACAGTTGCCTATTAACAGGGTCATTTGCCGTGGCTACAGTTCTGTGTGTGTAAAGATCACAAACTGCAGGGTCTGAAATGAGCTCACTTTGCCCTGTCTCCTGCTGAATGTCGGCGGCTACAACAGGTCAGCGTGGTTGGCCATTGTAGGCTGGAGCTTGGGTTTGCTTTTCAAAAGAGGTATGCGCATCTGGCAATGGGAGAGTGGCCAGAGAACAGAGCCAGCAGCAGTTTTATTCTATTTAGATATTTAAAGTGTTTTTCCCCTGGTGGAAAATAATCTGTTTCTGGTTTAATTTGGTTTAAAATCACTGCCACATTATTGTAAATAATGTAACACTTCATTGCTTAAAGAAGCTTGAAATATGGCTATGGAATCCTAAGTATACAGACGACAAATTGACTTTGTGAATTTGATGCTTCTTTGTGACAAAAGATGTGTGATTTAAAAATGCAAAACAAAACAAAAAAACAACAAATCAAAGGAATCTTTGGCGTAGGGTAGTACCAGAATTTATCCACTAGGTGGCAGTATACCTTTAGGTTTTTAACACACAGCCCGGTGGTTCTCAAAGTGGTTCCCTAGCAGCAGTTTTAATATCACCCGGGGATTTGTTAGAAATGTGAATCCTCTGGCTCCTGAATCAAACTCCAGGAGTGGGGCCTAGCACCCTATTTTTTTTTTTTTTTTAATAAGCCCTGTGTGTGATTCTGCTGCAGTCCCAATTTGTGAGAAACTCAGCTAGTCAATACTTAAGGGCTTGCTGCAATCTGAAAATGCCAGCGTTCTGAGCAACAAGGTGTGGTGGCCTCTAGGGGCATGCATTGTGATTGAGAGACACCAAGAGACACTGGGGCTCAAGTGTTTTTGTATTTCAGGTTTTCTTTCATGTCTAAAATGTCTCCCATGAATCACAACTCAGGGTTAGAAGGAATAGTCGGACCCGGAAGTGAGCTCTATACCAGCAGATTCACTTTATGAGCCAACAACAGACAGCGAACAGATTCTTGGGACAAATCAAGATCCGCTGTTTTTACAAATAAAATTTTATTGGTATACAGTCACACTCATTTTCATATTACTTGTTGGCAGCAAATTGAGTAGTTTGACAGAGAAAGTGTGGCCCTTTGTGGGTAAAAGTGTAGCTATAGAGAGAGAGATTATTCGTCAAGTCTTGAGGGATGGAATCACCAGGCTCAGGACAGTTGAGAGACCCGGGCTTGGATAGCTTGGGTAGTGAAATGGCCTAGAGCAATGGTGGCGAATCTACAGCATGTGTGCCACAGTGGGCAGTTTGTATCAGTGAAAGCTCTAAAAGGTTCGCCATCGCAGGTCTAGAATCTTTTGGGAGAGGGAAGAGAGAAAGAGCAATGTGGGGGAGATGAGAGGCCTGGGTGAGGGAGAGAGGAGCGAGATTTCTGCATCCATTGATTAATATCCTCAGACTCACAAACACAGCCAGCAGCCAGCACATCTACAATTTCCTCTACGCATCTGCAAATAATGACGATTTATTCATTAATTTATAATCAACCAAGACGATGCTTGCTAGATTTTAACTATATGTATTTAAAAACTTCATCCACTTTCTCTTAAAGGACCTGAGATGAGAGTGCGGATTAAATGTGTGGAGAAAAGTAAGACATTCGACGGCAGAACAGAATGGAAGGTGGGCATGATGGCACATACCTGTAATCCCAGCACCCTGGGCAGCTGAGGCAGGAGGATCACAAGTTGCAGCCCAGCCTGGGCAACTTAGAGACTTAGTAAGATCTTGTCTGTAAATTAAAAAATTAAAAAAGGGCTGGGACTATAACCCAGGGGAAGGTGCTAGGTTCAATCCTTGGTACCACAAACAAAAACAACAAAAACAAAACAGGTCACCTTTGACAAAGCGTTTTCCATTGCTTCCATCCTGAATACCTGCATCTGGGCTGGATTTTTTTGAGAAATATTTTCCATGTATTCTAAACCTGCACAATTAGTGTATATTGTACCTGTTGCATTTCTTCAAAGCTCCGATGAATATATTTTCACCTACATGAAGGCAAAAATGATTCAGAAAAGTCAGGTAACTCTTTTAGGTTGACCGTAGAACCTTGGACTTGAAACCCCCTGAAATAACCCTGGTCCTCATCAGAGCTGTGTCTACTCCTCCAAGCCCTCTCCTCTTGAGCATCTTCTTAATGGTGCTATTCTTGATACTCTTTTTATAGATCGGCAGTTAGGCCTTGCAGTCTTACTTAAGTTACTATATTATTATCTTCCTTAGTAAGACCCTAATTAATTAATCATATAGAAAATTTCCCTGTTTAGTCCATTAAGTTAAATTGAGGTGTTTAGTGCGAGGAGCTAATAGCCATGGTGAGTTCTGGCAGTCCTAGGATGTGGGTTCTGACCAAACATCTTCGAGACCTGGGACAGAGTGTCCAAAGGCCAAAGTCCACAGTAGGATTGGAGGTACCTGTGGTTTGCTGTCACTGGCATGGACAAGCGCCATGGGCAGCACCATTTGGAGACTAGATCTCAGACTGTGCTAGATCTCAGGCTCAGGCTTGGCCTGTGGTAAGGCAGGATCCCCTGGTCAGGAGTGAGCTCCTGTGTCCCATCCCAGACTGGCCTCAGTAGCCAGGAGGGATCCCTTTTCAATCAGAGAGTCATATGAAGATACTTGTTAACAGAGGTGCCAGGGCAGGTGCGCTGCTCTCTGATTCCTTGGAGTTTTAGTTTTGTTGTCTCAGGAAGGGTTGGCAGCTGTGTCTGAAGCAGAACTACTAAGGAAAGAGCATGTGGGTGCTCCTGGAAAAAGGCTCCCCCAAGTTCTTCATGTCCCCCACTTTTGCTTTGCATAGAAAGGAGGTGCTTTAAGGTGGAAGGGGCCTTTGCTCAGACAGCATAAGGTTCTGGGGTAAGGTTGTCCCATGGCATAAATTCCTCCCCTCTCCTTTCCAGTTGGCCACACTGTTGGCAAATAAGTGATGCATGACAAGTCCTCTGGGGTCATATTACCTACAGGGAAGAGAACATGTCCCCATGTGGCTGTTGAATTGATCTTTTGCAAGGCTGCAGAGAACTTGTCCCCAACAGGTCTGTCTGGGTAAAGGATGACATGGAAGCTGGTGTGGGCTGGGGAGCAGCAGAGGTGTCCATGGGGTGGACAGGTCCACAGAGTTGGGGTGATGCACAGGAAAGCGGCAAGTCCAGATGCAGATCTGACTGCAGAGCAGGTGAGGGTAGGGTGGACGGATCAGACTCTTCAAGAGTGAGCGGCCAGGGGTAGGTGCTTAATGGCTCCCCTTCCTAAAGTGGAGAGAGCTGCGCAAGGAGCTCCCTGGGGTCTGGGTGTGGGGTGCACCTGGCCCAGGCTGGGATTTGGGTGCAGCTCATGCACTGAGTCGCACTTCCAAAGCCACTTTGCCTCTGCACTGGGACCTCTCAGAGGCTGCTCCACTGGAGACTGCTGGGACGATCATTGCCTCGCTCTGACTTGCCTGGGGCCCCTTGGCACCACTCTGGATGCCTCAGAAACACGCCAAGAGCTGGCCAGGGCCCTTGGGGCTTGGTCCGGAGCCGGGACCTCGCATTCCTGCCGCCTGAGGAATGGCCCCAAACACCTGCCAGGTGGAAAGGCAAGGCCGGGAGCTGCACTGAACAGCTGCAGACGCCAGGCTGAGTCAGAAGGACGTGGCTCAGATAGAAGGAAATTGCTTCTGAAAGGAACAAGCTGCAAATAACTCCTACCAACCAGAGCGGGCGCTGCCGGCTTCACTTTGAATTTGGTGAAACATTTCAAGCTATTTTTCCAAAGTCCGGGATTTGCTTAAAACAGAAATGTCCTTTGTCAAACACTTTCTTGGCCTTTATTTTTAAAGTCAAGAATACTTTGAAGGCAACCTTTGCTGCTTCAGATTCATTAGCTCTGGACACATCCCTGGGCTGTCTGGTGATCCGGGACTGTTCATAGGGGCAGATTTTAGGGATCAGAGGCGAGGCAGGGAGATGGGGCACCTACCTGGGAGATGCTGGTGGGGGTCTGGGATCCTTGATGGGGAGGGGATGCTTTTTGGTCACCTTTCAGTGTCACAAAGACCCTTTCTAGTTTTGGACCCTTAGTCTCCCAAAGCCTCTTCAGTGTGTGTTTGTCTCAGATTCTAGAAGGGGCTCAAAGCCGCTGATTGCCTGCGGCTTATGATTCGTAGGTAGACGTTGGTTTCAGGGTGATCAGGACCTGCCCTTGCTCCCCCCACCCCAACTTTGGGAGGGTCTGGTCTGTGGAGCTGACCCAGGAGCCCAGCTCTGTAATTAGGCCCAGGGTTCTGGTCTTTCAGCAGGGCTGATCAGGGTTTTGGTTCTGGCTCTCTAGCCTGCTCCTGCCCTGGGACCCTGTTTGGCCTCTGGCAGGGCTCTGAATCCCTGCTGGAAGGGCAGACAGGCTGCCCGGCTCAGAGCGGAAGCTGAGGTCAGTCCCGCCAGGTTTGCTTCCTTGCCCGAAGGCTGGGCTCCAGACAACCAGCTCAGCCTCTTTATTTTGGCCTCACATTGGAAAAATCTGCAACAATACCTCAGAGTGAATTCCACCGGGGCTCTGGTGACAAACCGCTCTGGCCATGTCTGGTGGTTTACAGTGTCACCAGAGCCCTTTGATGGAATTATGGCTGTTGCTCCGTGCCATCACGGGCTCCTCGCCTCTGTGTCTCTTTGCATGGAAAGAGCTGGAAGCAGTGGGGAATGTGTCCTGGGCGGCCTTGGCCCCAAGTGCCCGTGTGCTGGTGTGGCCGTGCCTTGGCAGAGCCAAGCGCATGAATGGCTGGTTAGAGGAATGCGTCTACTGAGGCCCATTTCCCCGGGGTCCGCGTCTATTACTCAATTAAAAGGTGGCTCAGCTGCCAGAAGTTGCTATAGATCTTCCTTCCCTGAGCCAATGGCTGGTTCATACAGTGCCCCCTCTGCAAGAATTAATTCTTGCTGTCTCTGACTTTCTCAGACACGTACATCCACGCCCTTGGATCAAATAAGAGCACTGATTCTGGGTATTTTGAGATTACTCAGATTACTCATTGGTTAGACACAGAGTTTCGGCATCAGCTGAGTGGGCTTGAGGCTGGGCTCTTGGGAGAAAGGGGTCGGGTTGGTGGCTAGGACCATGCTGTGACTCTCAGAGCCGGGGGCTGAAGGTGTGAACAATCCTGACTCTTCATCATCCTCTCGAGATGGGCCCCCACCCAGACAGGCTTCTCCCGGCTGCTGCCTTCCCGCCGCTCCCCTTCCCCATTCCTCTTGCCTCTCTTCCTCCCCGCAGAGCTGTGAGTCTGGAACACAGTGGACTATTGTTCCTAAGACAATAAAAAAAAAAAAAAAGATGGAGAAATGTGGTGGCGTTCCCTCCCCGCGTCTCAAGTTAGAATTCAATGTGTGTGTTCAGAAGGCTGCAGCCAGATCTTTTCTGCTAAGGTAGAATTGACAAAAAAGATCAGAGAGACAGAGAAAAGAGCTGGGATTAGGTGCCCAAAGAGGAGACGAAAAGAGACAACTCCCTCTTCACCTCTCGGGACAGATTTAAAGCTTCGGTAGTGGCCCACAAGGGATTCTCCAGCAGCTACTGCCTCATCATTGCGGCCATTAACCAGGGCATAAATGACCAGCCGAGGACCCTCAAACTGCCACAGCGCTGTCACCAGCGTGGTTTATGGCTTCTCAGCACCAGGTCCCCCAGGGGCCACATAGTCCCTCTCTTCCTCTTTGGGAGTGAATCTGGACTTTGGAGCTCAGAAGTCTGGCAGGTTTCCCAGACCAGCTCACACTGCAGAGGTACCAGGGAGGTACTGGGGAGGATTTACAGACCGAGCCAGGGTTTTGGGGGAGCCACAGGCTACCGGTGGAGCCACTAAAGGATGTTAAGTTGCCAAATGTGACCAAAGATATCCACATAGGTGGCTCACACAGGGTGATGCTTTGTCATCAGGACAGAGGGAGGATAATCCCTTACGAGGTGGCACTGGCTCCCATTTGCTGGGAGTGCTGGGCCAGGCTCTGGGCATGGTACTTTCCGACCCTCAGCACTTCTGGTTGGGCTTGAGCCAGGACGGGGTCCTAGTGACGTGCACCACTTCTCTCCAGCAGGGTGGGAGAATCTTCAGGCTCCCACAGCCTCTGCCCCCAGCTGCTTCACTCCCACGGTGGCCTCCACTTCTCCCTGGGTGGCTTTGCCACTTAGAATCACCCCTGGCTGGTAACCAGAGAGATAGATCCTATCACCAGAGAGATAGATCCTTCGGGGTCCTAAGGGCAGGGCCAGGGCACCACCACTCCCCGCAGATCGGACCTGCTCCGAGCAGCTCTCCAGGGTGCCCTGGCTGCTCTGCATCTGCAGTCTGCCCAAACCCACCCATGCCAGCATCCGTCCAGCTTCTGGGCCCAGACTGCCGCCTTCACATCCTTCCAGCTGTGATCTTGGACATCACTCAGTTCCTCTGGGCCTCAACATTTCCTTTGTAAAATGGGGGTTCCTAGAGAACCTGCCTCAGAGGGAGGTGGAGGTGGAGGCTATGTTCTGTGTGTGTGCCTGGCCCATGGTAAACTGTTGATGAGTGTGAGCCTTTATGAGTATTATTTTCATTACTGTGCCGACTCACCCCACACTGTCTGCCGGTCCTTGTACGGAGATAAGAGTGACTCTTTGCATGTGTGTCTGGCTTCTTCCTGGGGGCCCTCAAACACTGGCTGTCCCCCTCCCCAGGTTCTTGGGACAGGCATTGGGCATGGGAGCACAATAAGGCTGTGAGTCACACTGACAGGGTGTGGGCCCCAGATCCTGCAGCCTAGGTTTTGGGGTATGTTCTGGGTTTCTCAAGATTTGAAGCCACACAGGAAATATTTTTCCTGCAGCTCTTTCACGGTGGTTTACAGGTGGGAGGGTGTGGGTCTGGTGGTCAGAAGGGCCTCTCTCCAGCTCTCCTTCCCTGTCCCTGGAGGAGGCGGTGCCTGCTTGGAACCTGGAGGTTTGCCAAACTCCCCTTAACCAGGGTGGGCTCGGTGTTTCCGGCCCCCTCTTGCACATTGTTTATGTAGACGAAAGAGAATGGGGCTTTGGTTTCAAGGTGTGATCCAGCTCAGCACATCCATCGGCTCTGCGGGCTCCCTCTTTTTTTTCTCCCCTTCTCATTTCTGCTTTGGGCTACGGTGGGAAAGTATCAATTGTGAAAGGACCACTTGTCAAGATAAAAATCACACAGCTCAACCATGCTGCCGCCCTAGCCACTGCCAGTTTCAGAGTTGTGCCAGGGGACATAGCCAAGGGTGTCACTAGGGTAAAGGGAGCTCTGCCTGGCTTGAAAGCCCAGCTATGCTTCTTTCTGGATCTGTTACTTTTGTGCAAGGTGCCTCAGTTTCCTCATCTGTTGAATGTGGAATGATAACAATTCCTACACCACAGGCTGTCAGAAGGATTCAGTGAGCCCTCTCACGTGTGCCCGGTCGAGGCCTAGTTTGCTGTTTGGCCAAGAACCAGGCAAAATTTGGATGTAAAAGTCCAGTGTCTATTGGGAGTTGAGGGTGAAGCATTTGCAGTCTGGGATGAAAATTTCCAAACTGGAGTGTTCTTCAGAATCACCCATGGAATTTAAAAACAAATTTGTCCCACAGATATATATTTTTAATAGTGGGTGGTACTTGGTATTGAACACAGGGTCTTTCCACCGAGATACATTTCCAGCCTATTTAAAAGAATTATTTTGAGACAGGTCTCACTGAGTGGCTAAATTGCCCAAGTTGGGCTTAAACTTGTGATCCTTCTGCCTCAGTTTCCCAGAATACTGGAATTACAGGTGTACGTTACCGTACCTGGCTCATCCTGCAAATCTTAATGGAGTGGCTGCTATTTTGTTTCTGAGTAGAGTGTTCAGTAACTGGGGGTTGGGGGTGCCCTATGGGATCAGCTCTTGCCTCTCCCATTTTGAGGTTCTGACCCCTGGATAAGTGGCCCCAACTCTACAAGCCTCACTTTTCTCATTGGCAAGCTGGGCGTGATCAAGTGGGAAGATGGATCATGTCTATGACTTTTTCCTTCACTTGCCTCCTCATGTTGTCACTGAGGCCACAGCAGAATGAGAAGAGAGTTTAGTTTCTCTAGGACTAAGGAAACGCCAGCCATGGCATTTCCCCTGTTTGCAGAGGGAGTTGGCCTGTGGCCATAGGTGTTTGCCACTGACCTCAGCGTCTCTCTCTCCTTTCTGTGTGTGGTTGTGGGGGTGTAAACAACCACCACCACTTTGGAAAGCCACCTTTAGGTGTCTTAGAAACTAAAAATAAGATTATCATATGATCCAGTCATCCATTTCTGGGTCTCTATCTGTCTTAGTCCATTTTGTGTGGCCATAGCAGAATTCTGGGTTTTCATAAAGAAGGGAAACCTATTTCTTTCATCTGGAGGCTGGGCAGCTTACCACCGGGGCACGGCCCCTGGTGAGGGTCTTCTTGCTGTGTTATCCCAGGGCTTCAGGTGGAGGGAAGAGTGGGGTCCTGAGAGCAAGAGAAGCAGCCAAGTGCACCCTTCTGGCAGGAACCTGCTCCCGTGAGAGCTGATCCATGATCAGGAGTTAATTCATTCAGAAGAATGAGCCAATAGATCAATTAATCAATCCAGAGCCCTCATGATTGCCTCTCAATACCATTGCAATGGCAGTTAAATTTTCACTTGAGTCTTGCAGGGGATGTCAAACTAAAGCAGGATCCAGAAGAAATGAAATTGCTCAGAGAATTTTCCCTCCCATGTTCACTGCAGCACTATTCATGTGGACTGGGATACAGAGCCATCCACTCATGGACGCGTGGGCAGAGGGGAGGAGGTGCGTGCTCAGGGGAGCACTACGCAGCCACTCTAAAAGGGCTGCTGTCATTTCCACAGCAACCAGAATGCTGTGCAAACTGGCCTACGCCAGGCTCGGTAGGATGTGTGCTGCGTACATGTGAAATCCAGAAGAGCTGATTCATGGAGACAGTAGAAGGGTGGGTACCAGAGGCTGAGGGGAGACGGAGGCAGGGAGAAAGGGCAGCTATTGATCACCAGGTAGAGTTTCAGTTAAATGGGAGGGACAAGTTTTAGTGATTTCTTGTACTACATGGTGACTACAGTTAATAATAAATGCATCATATATTTCAAAATTGCTAGAAGTATAGTTTTTATTGTTAGTTTTGTGATACTACAGAGTACACCCAGGGAGAATCTTCAACCCTATTTTACCTTATTTATTTATTTTTTGTTTTGAGATGGAGCCTCATTAAGTTGCCCAGGCTGGGCTTGAACTCTCAAACTCCCTGCCTCATCTCCCAGGTAGCTGCAATTATAGGTGTGCGCCAGCATACACACATTCAGATTTTTAGCATCCTCATCATCAGAAAGTGATAAATTGGCAAGTGTCACAACGGTAACTATTCGAATTGAATCTTTCTGCAATATATACATAGACCCAAGCATTGCTATGGCGTGTCATACATATACAGGGCAATTATCTGTCAATTAAAGCTAAGTAAAGCAAATTATATTTTAAAAGAGGGTGGCGCAGCCCGAGGAGGCCGGTGTGTGGTGATGCAGGCACAGCAGAGGTTGTGGCGGATTCCTGCAGCTCTGGTCCCTGCTGATTTCTCTTCATCTCCACCAGAGCTGACACGAGGTGAATTATTAGAGACACCAAATTGCACTGGAGCCTCTGTATGACCCCAGCAGGGCTGGCCTATGTCTGTGCGTGTGCAAGAAGCCCAGGTCCCTTCTCCAACAGAGGCCAGACAGGGGAGGACTGAGGGCCTGGCCAGTAGCTGAGGGGGGCTGGATGTGTGGGGACACAGTCTTGACTGGGGACTGATGTCAGCCAGGGATACTTGGTGAGCAGTCTATGTGTGGCTGTGAGTTCAAGCACATGTGCAAGCGCAGGAGTGTGTGCGTGAGCCTGGGAATGTGTTTGTGTGTCTGTGGGTATGAGTGTGGACATGAGCGAGTGTCTCAGAGAGTACGAGTGGGGGTCGGGGTGTGGAGAGTGAGTGTGCATGTGTGCACACACAGGAGGGTGTGAGGGGTTGGAAAAGAGAGGGATCTGGTTGGACTCTCAGCAGGGGAGGAGCTGCTCCCGCTGGACTTTACCCCAACTCCTGCAGTCCCCAGACCTGAACCCTGGCCACTGCCTGCATCCTGCTGTACTGCTCTGGGAGCAGCCTGTGACAGGGGCCCTCGAAGCATCCTGAGGAGAAGGCGCTCAACTCTGGGGAACAGGTGAGGCCATTGGAACACATTTTCTAGTGGGTGGGTGGTGCTGGGGTGGGGTGTCCTCTCTGAGGTTCTGGATAGGGGTCAAGTCTGACACAGAAGAGGAAAGTGTCCTTTGTGAGACTGCTCCACCCAGGTGGCATTAGGACCCCAGGGGTTTGTAGGAAGTGTCCCTGGCCAAAGGGCAGCTGATGACTCCCTTTCCCATCACCTTTGGGCTTTAGTAAAATCACATTCTTTCAATCTTGGGACTGCTTATGCAGCAACCTGATTTATCAGTTGAGGATATTAAAATCTTATGATCAAAGATAGACTGGCACTCATATGTCCTTAAAAGGATATTAATAAAAGAGGAAGTGACATGTCTCAGGCTAAAGAACACTATTTCCAAGAAAGAACAGTTGATAACTTCCCCACAACCCTTCTTTTTGGTGTGGACCAGGGAAGGGGTTTTGGGGGTGGAGGATGGGGCCACGTCATTCTGAGACGGTGGGTTTGGGAGCCACAGTGGGGTGAGCCCAGCAGCAGGGAGGGACCACCAGCCCCACCCTCTCACCCTTGAGTGCCGGGACCCCACCGGGAGCAATGACTTCTGTTTGGGGGGCTGTGGGAAGTGGAGGGACATGAAGTTGTGGCTCTTGAAACCATCTCAGGAGGCGGTTCTTGGGCTGGTGTGGTCCAGGAGGTCCTGGGACTGTCACCAAGTGACTGGCTGTGTACCTTTGAGAAGTTGCTCAGCCTCTCTGGGCCTTCGTTTTTCCTTTGCTCATGATAGTACCCGTCTCTCAAGAGAATTACATAAATTAAGACTGAGAGCTTCAAGAACAGCCCTTGGCACACAGAATTCCATCTGTTAGTCACCGTCATCGTTATGGTTAAGAGGATGGAGAGCTCCCATATGTAGAAGGAGTCACACTTGTGTGTGGCCCTGTACCAGACACCTCAACCATCGACTTTCAGGGGAATTCTTTGTTAGACTCGTCATACAAATGAGGAAACTGAGACTTGGAAGATGAGCAATTTCCTGAGGCTGCACAGATATGGGGAAGTGGGGCTGAGAGGGCCAGCTGGCCTGACTCCATGGGTCCCTGTGACCTGGTGTGGCCACTGGAGGATATGTGGTTTATGAGGCTCACTGTTGTCTATCTGGTCAGCACCCAACCAAGTGTGTGGCCAGGTAAGTACTCAGGAAATCCAGGCACGGAGGGTGAGGGGAGGTAGTGAGCTCCCCACTGCTGGAAATCTTTCAGTAAGCAGCTTTCCAAGATGGCACACCTGGCTGGAGGTGGTATTGCCCACCTGTAATCCAAAGTACTCAGGAGGCTGAGGCGGGGTGATCACAAGTTTGAGCCCAACCTGGGCAACTTGGTAATTTAGCAAGATCTTATCTCAAAATGAAAAAATTAAGAAGGCTGGGTATGGAGCTCAGTGGGAGAACACCACTCAGTACCCAAAAGAAAAAAAAAAAAACTAAGATGACATCCCTGTGTCAGGGACCCATTGGGCCTATCTTATGGAGTCCCTTGTGGCCCTGGCTTCTCTGAGTCACTAACTGAGGCATTTCCGGTGATTTCCAGCCAGGAGCCTCTGACTGAGTACTCAGATTGCTCAACTGTCCCTCTCCAAGTTCTTCAGTGCACACCTTAGCAGCTAATTATTCCTGGAAAACCAGGGACCCAACTCACAACTAGCCAGAGCCCCACCTACATCTGTGTCTGCAGGTGGCTTCTGTCATCCAGCCCTGGTCACCACACCCAACCACAGGATGTTGGGACACATGGCTTCAGTTACAGCCTCTCACTTCTGCCCCAGAGTCTGCTGCAGCTGGCTCGAGTGGGTCGCTGGATCCAATTATTAAACCTTCTGGAGTCTTATGAACCAGCATCATTAAAAATCAAATAAGCTTACAATTAGATTATATTTAGAAAGACAATAAGTATTCAAAACTCACCACTTCCTAATCATTTCCCTACGTTTTGTATTATTTATGCTGTCGAGGAGATTTACATTTATTTTGTCCCTGTGGTGGAAACTCTGCGTACGGTGACTTCACACGAGTAGCTGGGAATTGGCTGTAGCGGGAAGTATTTACACCACAGAAATCGGCAAGCTCCACACAGCAAGACTGACCTGGCTCAAGAGCTCATTGTTAAAAGACATTTCCCAGCACACTGCAGCTTCTTCCCCCCTCACTTTTAGGGGTTGGTTGTACTGACTCTGTGTGCACCTAATTTCATCCCAGAGAGACCAAGAGGCCAACAAGCTTGTGTGCTCAGCATTGGAACTCTCTGGTTTTCTGTAACTACTGCTATGATTTCTAGCTCCCGGAGACTATGAATTGTGTTAGCATCATTTTATCCTCTTCCCCTTCACTGTTAGAGAAACTCAGAAGTCAGTTTGAGTCCTGCCTTTTGCAAGAAGCGAGCTGGCACTCTGATTCATTTCTATGAGCCAAGATCGTTACAAATCCAATTAATCTTATAATGACATGTGAAGAGATAGGGAGTATTTAAAAGTTACCACTTCCTTCTTTTCTTACTCGGACATCCTCTTGGCCTTGTCACACCCCTTCTTTTTTACATTTAAAAAATTGTACATCTTTATGTATTGAGGTCTAACTTGACATATAATAAACTATGCGTGTTTAAGTGTATAACTGGATGAGTTTTAACAGGTGTCATGAGGTATGACCAAAATACACAGTGAATGTTTACATCACAAAAGTGTAGTGTGGTAAAGGACACATTTCAGGAGCAATTCTGGAAGTTCTCTGTTGTGAGTGTCTTTGTGAAGTGTGATAAAAACATGGTGAACACAGTGGCTGGGGGCAAGCTGGCGGAAAGGCAGGCTTATAAAAACATGACAGTGTCTGCTTCCACCTCATTCGCCGGATCTGACATGATGTCTGGCTCCTCCCCAAAGTAAAAATGACTATGAAAGATCAACCTTTGGGATCAGTTCAAGACAGCAAGGAAGCCATAACAGTGCAACTAAAGATACTAGGAAGCCTAGCTGCCTTGCTGTGTGCCCAGCGGAGACCTTAAGAGAGCGGAGACCTTGAGAATTGCTTCAAAGTGGCAGAAACAATAGAATAAATGTACTTAAGTGAAGAGGGGGATTACTGGCAATGTGTCCTTTACTGTAATACCTTAAAAGGAAAACCTTTCAACATCTGCTGTAGTTTTGATTACACCTCACGCACATGTTACTCCATTGCTGCGGTCAGGTTTCTCAGGCTCTGTGTAATCCTCCTTCCTACCCGCAGGTTGCCACCGATTTGTTTTCGATTTCAATCGATCAGTTTGTATTTGTAGTATTTTGTATAAACAGAATTTGTAGGATATGCTTTATCTTTTTGAGTCAGTCTGGCTTCTTTAACTTAGTAATGTTTTGAGATTCCGCACATATATGTAGTCTGTTTCTTTATATTGCTGAGTAATATTCCACCATAGGGACAGACTACAATGTTTTTTTAGCTATTTGCTATTGACAGATACTAGGAAATTTCCAATTTATGGCTATTAGATTCAAGACATTTTTTGTTTTTTGGTACGAGGGATCAAACTCACGACCTTGCACTTACCAGGCAAGTACTAAATCCCCAGCCTATTGTGACTATTATAAATAAAAACTGCTACAAGCATCTGGGTACAAGTCTTTACCAGACGTACATACTCATTTTTTCTTGGGTTAGCACAGGCATGGAATGGTTGGGTTGCATGTCAGATATGTGTTTAACTTTTTAAGAAACTGTCAGTTTCAACTGACTTATTTATATTTATTTATATGTCATATGGCCTTGGACAAGCAACTTAACATCTCTGGGCTTCAGTTTTGTTAGAGAACTTGAGGAATACATTCAACCCTCGTGGAACTGTAGGACAAATAAGAAAGTCTTTGTAAAATGTGAGGGACTATCAGGAGGAAAGAGACCCCAAAGAGCCAGATTATTCCTGTTTCCATCCTTACCATACCCTTGGACCTCTTCCATTATTAGTAGCAGCAGGAGGCTTCTGGGGTAGGGTGAGGACCTTTCTGAACCCCACCCGATTTCACGCCTCCCGGCCTTCCAAGGTCTTTACACAGCACTGCTTTGGGGTAGCTGTGGGTACCTGGCAGTAGACATAGCTGGATAAGGTGACAATCCTCCTTTGAGGTGCACAGCAGCCTAGCCAACTTCTATACCCCAAAGGTGACTGGCCACTCTTGTTCCCAGACCTAAGGGCCACAGGAGACATGAACACCCCTCTCCCCAACACGTAAACTCCTATATCTAAGTCACTGGCTTCACCAGTAGCTCTTCAGCTGGGGCTTGGGTCAAAGGCTGGGGACTTTCTTGCTCTGGCGGCTCTGGCTTTCCTGGTTGCTTCCAAGTTTCTATGCTGTGATTGATGACTCAGGGGCCTCTTGGTGAGTGGGTAGGAGGAAGGGCACTTTCTTACTCATTGTGAACAAAATAAGCCTGACTGTGGTGGATTCGGGCCAGGGAGAGAGTAGGGATAGTCCGCAGCAGGGGCTGCAGTTTCTGTCCAACTCCACAGGCCTCTCAGCCTAGCTGCCTTGCTGGGTGCCCAGCGGAGACCTTGAGAGAGCGAGCGGAGGAGGCCTTGCCCCACCCCTGGTGCCAGGTGGCACAAGTGAGCTCTGAGGTGGTGGCAGCTTCAGAAGGAACATTATTTTCAAGATGAGTCAGTGTCCCATCTCTCTGCCTCCACTGCCTTGTTTCATGTATGTAGGGGTGATTGGGGTGGAAGAGGCACCATGGAGGGTGGAATAATGGAAGAAAAGAAAAGAAAAGAAAAGAAAAGAAAAAATCCATCACAAAGTGAAAGAGTCAACTTTTTCATGCGTTTCTGGGGAAATCAAATAGAATTTGCAGATCTTACACTTGACTGTAAATCCAGGTGCTGCTCCTGGCTTCTGCTGGTTTAGGGTTTGCTCTGGAAGCCTGGGATTTAGGGGGGACTCAGAGCCAGGGGACATCCTGGCCCTGCCTGGATGAGGCTGGAGAGGGGAAAACTGTCCCAGGTACAAGACCTAAAAGAAAGCAGGCGCCGGTGAGGGAGTGAAGCCGAATGTGCCGGACAGGCTGTTTGCTCTCACACTGGTTCCAGACTCAAGCTCCAGTTCTTGCTGCAGGCCCTAATACCTGTGCCTCCTCCTTGCCAGTGATGGGGGAAGCGGCTGGTGAGATCTAAGGGATGATGGCAGGTGAAGCAATTTTAGGGAGCGCTGGCAGGGCCAGGAGAAAGTTCCCAAGCAAGGTAGGATTTCAGCAGGACCGATGAGTTTGGGAAATTGTCCTGCAGGCCTGTCCCCCTCCCCCCGCCCCCAGGCTTCTCTGCAAGGTGCTGAGCAGCAGCTGGACAGCAAGGGAAGGGAGGCTGGGAGCTGTGCCCTTGATAGCACTTTAGAGACCTTGGAAGGAAGCATCAGCGCCTCTCTCTTGGAAAACCTCATCCATCTCATCCTTCAGGAGCTCCCATTCTCCCTCCTCCCTGTCCTGGATCTCGAAGAAGTTTGGGGTCCAGCAATGCTGACTAACTGGACTTACTTCTATTTCCACCTGCCCTCCTGGCTTTATTTATGAGGTTGCAAACCCTCAGGGCCTGCACCTGCTGGGTGGTCTCAACAGGACTCATTTATTGAACACCTGCTGGGTTTGCCTGACATGCATGCACGCATGTTCATGCGCATGTGCGTGTAGGCGTGTGTGTGTGAGCGTGTGTGTGTGTGTGTGTGTGTGTGTGTGTGTGTGCATGTGCCCAGTGAGCTTGATCTGCCTGCCACCTGGGAGACACTAGATGGTCTCTTGGAACCCCTGAGACCTCAGACAGGTTCGTGAAGGGACTGATACTGGGCCTCAGGATGTGGGGTTGAGATTTTCCAAACAAACTGGCAAGTTGATTGTTGGGCCCCCACAGCAGCCCCTAGTTCTCAATGGCCACTGTCAAGATGCTCCAGAAACCTTCATTTTGGCCGCCCTTTGGCCCAGCTATCGCCCATCCATGATTTTATCCTAAGGAAACATTGTCTTAAATTCTCTGAGCCTCAGCTGCCGTGTCTGTAAAGTAGAGATGCTTGTTTTTCCACCTGCCTCTATCAAACATCGCCAGGCGGGTGAGAGTGTCTGGCACCATCAGCTGTTAGCTGGCACCGAGGGTGAGGCTCAGAGGGTGAGGCAGAGCCCTTCCTCCAGGTCGCACAGTGCAGCAGCCCACCGCAGCGCGCCAGCGGTGAGGCCAGGCGCCTACGCCTCGTGCACGGTGCCTGAGGGTGGGGCGCAGGGAGGGAGGCTGGATGGTGACCCGCATCCGTCCCTAGAGGCTCCATTTACCAAGTGAGGGTGCTGCTCCACCATGGCCTGCCTGGTGGGAGGGAACATTTTCCAGCCTCCCACGTGGCCCTGGACTCTCCTTGGAGCAGGTGGCAGCAGCCCCTGCTTCTTCGCTTCGGCCTTCAGCTCTGACTCCTCTGGGTGCAGCCCCGGAGGCCTTGGGAAATGCACATGCACACACATGCACACACACACATGTGCACACACAGATGCACATTTATTTGCACACTCACATAGCACACGTACCATAGTCACATGCGTGTATGTACATCCACTTATGTACACACTCACACTGCCCCCTCTCCTGCCCTGCGTGAATCACTGGTGCCTGCTTGGAAGCTGAGGGCCACTCCTGGGCCCACCTCCCTAAGTGAACCCCACAGGTGAGGAGACAGAGCTTGCTGATCTGTAGCTGGGAGGTTGCATGGGGGTGGGGCAGAGGCCTGGGGCCAGACTGTGCATGCAGAGACCCCTGTGGAGGGCCTGGCTGGAAGCCACCTCCTGCATAGCTACTGTCATGTTGTGCTCTCGAACCCTGTGTGTGTGTGTGTGTGGGGTGGTAATGAGGAGGCTGTCGTTGGGGAAACGAGCAGGTTCAGGGAGGCCATGCTGAGGAGGGGACGTAAAGGTGGCAGGAAGGCACCGTGCACACCCTGAGGGTGGCTCGCAGGTGTCCACGAGGCCTCGAGGCCACATTAAAGCTGCTGTACCTTGCTGGGCTTCAGTTTTCTCCTCTGTGAAACAGACATAAAATGCCTGCCTCGTGGGGTGTGCTGGGGTTCAGAAAGATGGCACTGGCAAGTCTTGCTGGGTTTCAGAAGCAGCCACTGGGCTTTCCCCTCACTTCTGTGCCTGGAGCTTTTGCTGTGTGCCACGAACTCTGTGAAAAACCCCAAACCTGGGAAATAAGTCGCACTGTCCTTGGCACAAAGGTAGAAGTATCATCATCTGTGTTTTGCACAGGAGGACGCTGGGGCACAGGCACCTTGCTCACTGCCGTCTGGGCCAGGGCCTGTGTGGCTGCCCGCTGGGCTCAGTCAGCCACCTTTCCTGCCTCTCTTGTCAGAGGCTCTTGTTGTCTTTGGGAAGGCAAGAGCTATAGAATCAGCTGGAATCGGCTCTTTGGCTTGAGTAGGCGCCCATATATCTTGCTCCTGTCACCTTCTCATTAGATGGCATATTCTACCGCCTTCCGGAAATGTGGTGAGGGCCTGAGGTCCTGTTTCCTCTTGCCAGTGAGCTCAGCTTGCAGAGGGAAGGATGGGCAGCTGTGCGTATCTTACACCAAGAAGCCCTGGTGCTTAAAAATTCATAATGCTCCTATCCAGCCCTCTCCACAAACAGCTTGTTCCTTCAATAGACACCACGCCGTGGTTTCTGAAAATGACTCATCCCAATGCTGTGTTTGGGCCACAGGAAAGGGCGAAAATCTTGGTAGAATTTCCTGAGACCACTGAGGAGCAGCCCTGGCTAGAACGCTGAGGTGCGCCCAGCCACCAGCACGCATGTTCCAAGTGGTGACTCTCAAGGGGTCCCGGCCAGGGGTCTCTCCCTCTTCCTAGCGAGTTCAATTTTGGGGGCTTCTGGCCCCTATACTACTAATGTGACAGTTGCTGCTTTTCATTAAAGGACAGGAGTGACACAGAGGGGTCTTTCTCTTTTTCTCTTCCAAAATGATTTTTTGGTCAAGAATACAATACAGTCATGTTTGGTATTAGGTACTGAATCTAATTGAGAAAATTATGGTTTCTTTCCCTGTCTCCCCACCCTGCTCTGACCCTTTCTCAGTCCTTCCCTCCCGCTCTGCTCCTTTCCTTTCTGGTAGACTGGGGATTATCCAGGGCCCCCCACACTGAGCTCCATCCTCGGTCATTTATTTATTGCTTGTCCTGAGACAAGTTCTGGCTAAGCCCCTGCATTGCCCAGGCTGGATTTGGACTTGTGATCCTCCTGCCTCAGCCTCTCAGAGTTCTGGGATTATAGGTATGAGGCATTGCTCTAGGCTTAGAAAATTATGGTTTCTAAGTATTTCTAAAATTGACTTCTAATGTTCCTAAACATTTCTAAAAGGTGTAAATTCTCTTTGCAGGCTAAATATGGCCATCTTGGACTGAACAGGACCAGTTCTCTCCCTTGTGACCTCTAAGTGTCAATCGGTCCCGGTTTGCATGGGGTGTGTGTCAAGGACAGTTGGCATGTAGTTGGTATGTTTGTTACACCCATGTTTACCTTTTCCTTAATTTTAATTTTTACTAGTACCTGTACGTGGTGTACAGTGATTATATTTATCGGGGGGAGCTGGTCCATGGACATCTTACTCTTTTTTACGTTCCTTTTCCCTCCCTTTCTTCCTCTTACCCTCACTTCTAGGTTCTGCTTCCCATTTTTAAACATCTAAGTCATTGTTTCCTGTTATCTATCCTTTATTTTGTTCTTAAACCTGTTTATAGTCAGGGTGTCTCGTATAAGGGAACCATGCAGTGTTGAAGCCTGTGTGTCTGATTTATTTCACTTAACATTGCTGTCTCCGGATACATCATTTTCCTACAAATGACTCAAGTTTTCTGTATTCATAGCAGAGGGAGGTGGCTCTATTTAAATTTTTGAATCCTTCCTGGGTTATGTTGATTTATTTGTCCATTTCCCCTACTAGTGAGCCAGCAACTTCCAGGGAAGATACGTCTTCTATTTCCTTAAGGTAGGCAGGGCCTGCCTCAGCCTGACAACAGTACAACAAACACTTCTTAGCCTCTGCTGTGTGCCAGGTTGTGTTTCAGACACCTTAGCCTAAAGGCAGATTCTGTTGTTATTTTCCCCACTGTACTGGTGAGGAAGCCGAGGCACAGAGGTCAGGGGATCAATAATACTTGTTGAATGAGTGAATAATACTTGTCAAATGAATGACAGAGCCTTCTAGCGGCTTGCCAGCCTTATAATACCAGCAGAAAAGACCTGCTGCTCATGATTGCTTAAGTGTTTGTCCTTACATGGGAGTGAAGGGCACAGGCTCCAATTAGGGAGACCAGACCCATCTCTGCCACTTATTGGCTGGTGCAGTTAAAGAAGCCGTCTGGGCCTTGGTCTTCCCATCTGTAAAGTGGGCAATAATAACAGCCCCTGCCTTTAAAGATGAAATAAGATATGTGAAGTGCTCAGAGTAGGGTCTGGCAGTATTCAGAGAGACACATGTCACCTTAACCTTTCTGAGGAAGCTGAAATACAGGGCAATATGCTACCAGTAGGTGGGTCCTTTGTCCCATTCTAAATAAAATTCTTATTTACCCCAGTGCTTACTGGTGTGAAGACTGGTTTTAGGATCAGAGGTTTGCTTGGTAGCAGTGAGGTTTATCTTGGGGGAGGAGGGCTGTTCCCATCTACCTCCCGATCTCCTGCCATTAACATTTACACATTTACCGCGAGCTTGGGAGGCCTAGTGTTGGGCATCTCCGGACACATGAGTGAGTGGAAGCTGGCTTCCCTGTCCCATGTGGCTGTACCCCAGTGAGGAGAGCGCTGCTGTTCTGATCTTCACATGGTGACAGAGGTGCATAGTTTGGAAGTGGGCATCGGTAGCTAGGCTGTTCTGGATGCTTAGCTGGGGAGGAGGTCCGGGTTTATAACATAATCCTGGAGGCTGACATTTGCTCTGAGCAGTTTCTGTCCATGAACTTGTGTCGGCCTGTGCAGTTGCTGATAATGTCACTCCCATTTCATGGATGAGGAAACCAAGACCCACATTCAACATCTTGTTCAAGCTCGCATATTCTGAGCTCACAAGCTATTTTGGTGAGTAGCAGAGCTCAGAAACAAACACAGAAAACCTAGCACTGGTCCGGGTTCCTGCCCAGGGGAGTGAGGGCAGCTGGGTGACAGAGAAGGCAGGGGACTGGGATGGGAAGCTATGAAGTACAGTTATCATGGCAGGAGGAGAGCACAGCTGTCAAAGCCAGAGATGGAGCCTGCTGGAGAATTGCCAGGAGGCCTGGGCGGAACTGGCCCTCTTCCTGGGCTGGAGACAGGAAGCTCCTTGAAGGCAGAGACAATGTCTTCTAGGCCTTTCTGTTTCCCTTGGCAGCTGGCAAGTGTCCTGCAAGTGGAGAACACTCTAAAACAACATGCACATCATCACATGCTGATTGGTTCCCAGGATAATGTACTTTTGTTTTGGTGGCTTGAGTGCCAACCCCCAGAGGGTGGGCAGTGACTGCAGAAGGCCCATCAGGGACCCTTCAATCCTTCCTTCTTCAGGATGCCTTTCCCAAAGAAGGGCCAGTGGGTTATCAGCTGTGTCTGTGGTCAGTATTCCCAGCATCCTGCGGGGCCCTGAGCTACTCACACCAGTGTCTCACTTAATGACACAGATGTGAACCTTCCATCCCAGTGCAAACTTGGGACCCTACCTTGGCAAAACAAACTCACAAATAGACTCAAATCCAACCGAGGCAACCGCTGTGTGGTGAATGGCAGGGTCTATCCTCTCTTATTCTCTCAAAACAACTTTATTGAAACCCAATTTGCATTACCTCAAATTGATCTACTGTAAGTGTACCGTTCAACGCTTTTTAGTAAATTTACCGAGTCATGTGACCATCGCCACAATCTAGTTTTGGGATATTTGCATCACATCAATAAGATCCCTTGTGCCTATTTATAGTTAATCTTGGTTAATCTCAGCCCCTGGCAACCACCAATTTACTTTTGGTCTATTGATTTGTGTTTTCTGAACATTTCATAAACGTGGAATCACAGGATATGTGGCCTTCTGGACCCAGCATCTTTCACTTAGTGTAACAGTTTTGAGGTTCAGCCATGTTGTAGTATGTATCACCCCTTTTTTATGGCTACATACTGTTCCATTGTATGGCCCTACCACATTTTGTTTATCCACTTCCCATTGGCAGACGCCTGAGTTGTTTCCAGTTTTGGGTTTTTATGAATATAACTGTTACGAACATTTGTATACAAGTCTTTGTGTGGACCTGTGCCTTCATTTCTCTTGGGTAAATATCTAGGAATGAAATGGCTGAGTTTTTAGTAGGTGCATATTTAACTTTTTCAGAAACTGCATGCTCCTTGCAAAGTATCTGCACTATTTTCCAATCCTGCCAGCAGTGTGTCAGCGTTCCAATTTCTGGCAATGTATCAGAGTCCTCTCCTCACTAACACTGGTAAATTCTCTTCTGAAGGTCAACAACTATAGTTGACCTTTACTGAAGACTTACTGTCTTGATCTGTTTTCTGTTGCTGTAATAAAATGCCCCAGATTGAGTCATTTATAAAGATAAGTTTATTTTGTCCACAGTCTAAAGGCTAGGAATCCAAGAACACAGTGCTGGCATCTGCTCAGCCTCTGGGTGAAAGTTTTCTGGCTGCATGAAACGTGGCGGAGATTGAGCAAGTAGGCCAGAGAGCTCTCCTCTACCGACAAAGCCACTCCCTGGTCACCCATCAGCCCACTAATCCATGCAGGGATTAATCATTTCCTAAGGGTTCCACCTCTGAATACTTGTAACACATGACTCTGGGGATTAAATTTCTGGCACAAGAATTTCAGGGTACACACTCAAATACTTACTGTTTTCTGGACACTGGGTGGCTAGTCCCCAGGATTTATCCTCATGATTCTACAAATACATCTCCTCACCCTACCAACCCAGCCCATGAGGGCACTGGGACAAGGTGAGAAAAGTGACTGCTGAGTGGAATGGAAACCACAGTGGAGACTTGTCTCAGGATGGGGCTCTGGGCTAACCCAGGAGAGCCTGAGGCTGGGATCAGGAGGAAACTGGGAAAAGAAGGCTGGGATGTTCCCTACACAAAGATCAGGCACCCCTCCCGCTACACGAGGAGCAGGCGCTCCCACCCCAGGGCCAGGAAGCCCAGCCCTGGTTGAGTTCTGATCCCTGGAACAAAAAGGCCCTTATTCCTCTGGGCTTAGAAAGAACCAGAGTGGGTGCTTGAAAGAATCAGCACCCTGTTTGCCCCAGCACCAGCCTCTCAGGTGCTACCTTGCTCTGGTCCCTTGATCATTCATCATGACAATGTTCAAGGAAGAAATTTCCACCCAGTAGCCGGCAGGTAGGAGGCCGGCCTGGGCTCTGGGGCCCTCCGTAAATCATCCCGTTTAGCTGGCGTCTCGCTGGATTGCAATTATAATCCTTCAGACCCGACACAAAATCATTGGGCTGGTGAGGAGAATGTACCTGGGGAAATGTGCTTAACAAAATTTAACCTGGTTAAGCTCTGACTCTATTGAAAATGAGAAAGTGCGGATGGGTCTAATCGATTCATCTGAAGCCCAATTACTCCAAGGCTGGCTTTGGATTTCAGTTAAGTGGGTCCACCCCAAATCAGGGACACTAGTTTATTAAATTACCTCTTGGATCACAGAGTTCAGATCCTGGTAGAGTTTGTTTTCGTGTCAGCCACTGGGCCAGTGGACAGAGGAGGTGGGGATTTGGTGTATACATAGGCTTGAGCGCATTTGCCCCCCAATGTGCCCCTCCTCCATCTAAATAAACATGCAAACAAACCTTTCCAGAATGAGAGGGGTTAGTAAGTATCTCCCCTCCCCTAGGAGGTGAAAGTATGGATTTGATCAAATACTCATTTACTCTCTGCCCACCGCCACTCCTCATCCCCTTGGCCTCTTGGCAGATAAATGATGTTATTTGAAGGTATTCTTGAAATTTCTGATGGAGACTGTTTCTTAAGTGCTTTTAGAGCAGGCCTATACTTTGTAATACTTGTCATATTCTGGCTAGTAAACTCCTGGCCTTTAAAAGCCGGAACCTTACTCTGTTTCCTGAATACGAGGGAATAGGTCATTAACTATGAATTTCAAATGAAGCAGATTTACAGTATATATCACAGAAATATGTTTGTGAGAGACAGCAAGTACCACAGAATTCATGGAGCAGAAAAACCTGAGAACTCAGAGAAAGATCAGCTGATCTGGGGAGCAGGTTTTTCTTTGGGGGGTTTTTGTGGTTTACCTAGCCAAATCTCTTGTCTCAGGTTCCTGACAGAAATAACTTCTGGTTCCATCAGCTCCAGTTGCAATGTGTGGAGTGCCAGGATGTCTAGAGGTTCATCCTAGGTAAGGAAGTCAGGGGAATAGGAGAGATCATGTGGTAAGAATATGGAAGACGGGCCGTGTTGGATGGTTAGTTGGCTGGGTTGTAGGACACAGCCTATGTCAGCAAACACAGACCAGGTGTTGCTGCAGAGCTATGTATTTGATGTGGCTCACATCTGCAGTTGACTTTGAGAAGAGGAGACAACCCTCCATAAGTCAGGTAAGCCTCATTCTATCAATTCAAGAGCTGAAGAGCAAAGACGAGGTTCCCCAGCAAGGAAGAAATTCTGTCTCAGGACTGAAGCATCAACTCCTGTCTAAGTTTCTAGATTGCTAGCCTGTCCTACAGAGATTTTGGACTTGTTGGTCCCTATAATCATGTGAGCCAGTTTCTTAAAATCTAGCTAAAACCTATTTAAAAGTCTATCTACAACCTATCTAAAATCTATCTATCTATCTAATATCTATGTATCATTTTCAGACCACCTACAATCTGCCCACCATCCACTCACAAGCCATTCACCCATCCATCCATCCATCCATCCATGCATCCATCCACTACCCATCCACCCAGCCATCCATCCACACACCCATCCATTACCCATCCATCCATCCATTATCCATCCATCCACTACCCATCTACCCAGCCGTCCATCCATCCACTCATCCATTATCCATCTATCCACCCATCCATCCATTATCCATCTATCCACCATCCATCCACCCAGCCATCCATCTATCCACTCATCCATTACCTACCCATCCATCCATCCATCCATCCATCCATCCATCCATCCATTCATTTTTCCTATTAGTCCTGTTGTTCTGGAGAACCCTGATTGCAATACCTGGTTTCTGGCAAGAACTTTTGGACCTTTCCCCACATCACTTTTTAGAACCTTCTTCACTCGCTGCTATCTCGAAGAGGGAGCAGAGATCTGTCTCAGTGCTGTGCCCAAAGCCCAGCATGTCGCAAGTGCCCAGTGAGCACAAGCCAGTTCCACATCCGCGCTGCCTGCTCTAAATCACTGTTGCTTCTCCTTGGAGCCCTCTGCATTTGTGGCCCTTAGCCTCCTTCATGTCTAACTGAATCTGTTTTAGCCCAGCTCCAGAGGCTGCGCCATCCTTGTTCTTGACCAGCCATGGTGCTTCCACCACCCTTTTCTGGTGATGGGTCCAGGGATAGGGGAGAGTGAGCCTGTGGTGTGACCCAAAAGGTATTTGGGGGAAAACTGCTGGGACTTTGGGAACATTTTTCCCCTAAGAGAAGTGAAGGTAGAGGATGCATTGCACCTTTATATCCTGTCTTGGTTACTTTTCTCTGGTTGCTGGGACAAAATACCTCATGCCTAAAGTTAGGGGAGGAAAGGTTTATTTCTTACAGTTCTTGGAGGTTTCAGGTCATAATCAGCTGATTCCAGGTCAGGGTGGCATGGTGGGGCCGCCATTCATGGGAGGCTGTCAACAGCAAGGCTTGAACTGGCAAGAGTGAGAGTGAGAACATGTCTTCTTTCTTCCCTTATTTTGTATGCGGGCTCTGCCCTGGGTGGGTGCAGCATTCACACTACTAATCCCAGCACTTGACAATGAACCAATTGCAAACGCTAGAGTCACACCCACCCATGATTGCATGAGACTTGGGGGCCACTGACATAAACCATGATATCTCCCTACTGGTTGCTTTGACTTTCAAAAAGTTGAAATGTAGACATACATACATTGTGAAATGTACACATTTCCACGAGTTTTTGCATGTCTGTGTGCCCAGGTAACCATGGTACCCATGCACGTATGCTACCTCTCACACTGAAGGCCCCTTCCTTGTCAACAGCCCCTCTCAGAACTCAGTGTCCTCCTGACTTTTATTGCTATAGCTGTTTTGCTTGCGGTTGAACTTCATATAAATGGCGTCACCCTTTATATCTTTTATGTCTGGCTTCTTTTGTTGAACATTATGACTCTGGGTTCATCCATGTTGTTACTTGTAGCAATGCTTCATACTTTGCTTTTTAATCATGTTGGGATTTCCATTTGATAAATATACCACAATTTATCCGTGCCACCTTCGTTGGTCATGTGAGCATCCTTTTCTGCCTTGGACAGTATTGCGGAGTGGGTAGAATACCTGGAGCTGTGGCAGCCACATTGTTACTGTGAAGCAATAAGTATACACATCAAAGCTGATAGCTGATCAACTGAGGAAGGCAGAGAAGAAAGAAAAAGGGGTGTAAATCTCTTGAAGCCATTAAACCAACTTTAGGACTGCTTTTTTTTTTTTTTTTACTTTACTTGTTAACTGAAACCTTCTCATAGCTTAAGCCACTTTTAGTTGGTTTGAAGCCAAAATCCTTCTACCTGATACATAATTTATACTCTTCTTCTAGACCCAGGTCATGGGACATCTTTTCTGTGGACCCTTCGATCAGCACTGCAGGCCAGCTGGGCCTCTCTTTTGCTTTGCCCTCCTGCAGCCTGTGTGCTCCACTTGTTAATCTTGTCTTCATTTTCACCATCTCTGCCTCACTTTTCCCTCTTCTAGAGCATCGCTGGAATTGCTCACAAGGCTCAGAGCTGCAGTGCTGAGGCTTTGTGATTCAGCCTTATGGTTTTGACTCTTTCTGTGCATCGGACAATACCTGTCTCACACGTCTGATCATTTGCAATTTGGCTGAGGAAAAAACTGAAGCCAGCTCTGCAGAACCAATCTGTGGAGTTAGTCAGCTGGGGGCAGTGCCCAGGACCCACAGCCTTGGCTGACCCCTGAATTTTCTTCCTTCTTTGGGGCTCAGATATGCAGTGAGGCTGTGGTCATCCCTCTCAGCAAAGCCAGCTGCCCAGTTTGGAAGCTGACTTTTCCAGGAAGCCTTCAAGATGTCCCCTCTGTTCACAGGATGTCCTGTCCTTCCCTGTGGCTAATCTGCCCTCTGAACTCCACTGGGTTGTGGAGGAACATCCTTTAGTCATGGGTTCATTTGACTCAGCAAATACTTGTTTGGGACCTGCTTGGAACTATGTCCAACACAGGGCAAAGCTGTGAATGGAACAAAGCCAGGCTGCAGTGTTCGTTGGTGGGGAGAAAGAGAGAAAATAGATCACAATGCAGGTGGTGAGCATGCCGCAGAGAAGCCCTCAAGGGGACAGGAAGAGTAGGGTGGTGGGGCATTTTAAAGAAGGCCACTAGATAAGCCTTTAAGGAGAAGCAGTGCTGTAAGACCAGAAGGAAACTGGGGTGCAATGGTTTGAATGTGTCCCCTCAAATTCTATGAGTTGGAAAATTAATCGCCACACCCTTATGTTGATAGTGTTGGAGGTGGGGCCTTTTGGGAGGTGACTAAGATTGTATGAGGTCTCACGATGGCATTAGTGGCTTTGCACAGTCAGCAGAAACACTGAAACGCCACTCAGGATTTGCAGGCAGATTTATCTCTGTCAATGGGCACTAAATGGGATCCCTCCCAAAATATCAGGTCCTGATCTCTGGTGGTCTAGAGCTTGTAGGAGATAAGCAAGCAGGAAGTACAGAAGAAGAATGGCTTGTCAGTTGGGGACTGTTTTTTCCAATGTGTATCCCAGTGACCAGTGGTGCATCACAGTGACCAGCCTTATCTAAGAGACAGGAGCAACTGGAACTGGAACAGGAACTGTTACCTGAGCAACTAGCAAACTGAAGTACCCTGGCTGGAGGATGGTGGCGTGTTCTGCAACAGCCTTATAAGGGAAACCAGGGTGCCGTGCTCACCATGTGTTGCACTTGCCACTCCATGATGCAGCACCTGGCCATCCCTGCTATGGTAAGCAGATGCTGGCACCAGGCTCTTAGACTCCCAGACTCCATGGCCACAAGGCTAATAAATCTCTGTTCATTGTCAGTTGCCTAAGCGCAGAAAACACATGGGTAGATATGTTGGTGGAGGTGATGGACCAGCAGGTGCAGAGGCCGCTGGTCAGGCTGGGCAATGAGGCCAATGTGGCTGTGAGAGTGAGCAGGAGGAGGGACTGGACCACACAGGGACCACTGGAGGCTTTGCACACAGGTGTGACCCGACCGACTTTCCCCAAAGGTCACCCTCAGCTGCCCCCTTGAAAATGGTTTGGAAGGAGCATGGTGAGAGTCATGGATGCATCAGGAGATTTGAGGGGAAGGCACCAGGACCTGGGCACAGGTGAGGCGACCATGAGGAGTCTTTACCTACCTTCAGATCTGCCCAACTGCACCATAGCTATTTAGCCTCTTTGTGCCTTAATTTCCTCATCTGTGAAATGGGGAAAGAGCACCCACTTTGCAGAACCACTGCGAAGATGAACCTGGGAGGTTCTTAGCATGGTATGGGGCGCACAGTGTACCTCATGGGGGTTTGCTACTCAGAGGTGGGGCTGCAGGTCTTGCCATCTCAGTATATTTTCTGCTACCACAATAGTGCACTTGGCATAGGAAAATTTTTAAAGAGCAGAGATTTATTTGGCTCATGACTTTGGAGGCCTGAAGTCCAAGATCAAGGAGGCAAATCTGATGAAGGCCTTCTTGCTGCCTTGTGACATGGTGAAAGCCATCGCATGTCTGGGTGTAGGGGAGAGATGCTGAAAACTGTGTTGAATCCATCCTGTTAAACAGATGTTGATTCTTGTGGTAAAATTCTCTGGGAGGATGGGCAGGAAGATCACAAATTTGTACCCAGACTGGGCAACTTAGTGACTCAGCATGATCCTGTCTCCAAAACTTTAAAAAGGGCCAGGGATATAACGCAGTGTGAAGACCCTGAGTTCAATCTCCAGTACTGAGAAAAAAAATCTTGCTACAATGGCATTTACTTTTCAACATGAGGTTTAAAAGGGACCTTCATGCCACAGCCTTTGCTGATGGTAAGTGGGACAGGGAAGAGAGTCAGAGATGGTGCTGTGGTCTTCGTTCTAATACCTGGAAGCACAGAGTAGCACCAAGGAAGTGACTTCCAGGCAGGGTGGAGATGCCTGTTATTACCTAGGTGGAGGTGGAGGTGCCAAGAGGTCACAGACTGACCAGTTGGGGGGTCACAGTAGAGGTTAAATAGCAACATGGGGACAGGCATGACTTTGCTCCTTTGAAAGTGTGGGCTCTTGAGGTCCCCAGAGTTGTGCTGTACTTCAGACCTTGCATTTCACCTTCTGAATTACGGCATCTCTTCTCAGCAAGGCAGCACCTGTTCCCTCTGGGTTACCTTCTTCCTTCGGCCTGGCGCTAAGAACCCGGACTTCCGGGAGAGTCCAGCCAGGCATGGCAGCAGGCCGGGATGTGCCGAGAGATGCTGGGCTGTCTTCGGATGGGCAGAAGTGGTAGGTTCTTGCAAATGCAGGGAGAGCTGGTCCTTGCGGGAGGTCTGAGACAGACCTTCCTTGTGGGCCTCTCTTCCAGGCCTTTCTGAGTCTGAGACTCTGAGATTTACCCTGATTCCTGCAGCACCAGCCCCATAAGAACCAGGTCTTCTCTTTTCAATAGTGGTCTCCAGATGCCCCAGGTGACAAAATCTCTCTTCCTTTCTTTCTTTCTCTGTTCCTTCATTTTCTTTTCTTCTCCTTTTTTCTCCTCTCTCTCTTCCCTTTCCCCTCCCTCCCTCCCCTTTTCTATTCCTTCTAACAAGATAATATTCTATCTATCTATCTATCTATCTATCTATCTATCTATCTATCATCTATCAATCATCTGTCTCATGCATCTGTCTGTCCATCCATTTCTTTCTACCCATCCATCTATTCTTTTTGTAAGGAATTGGACATAAAGTACATTTAAAGGCCTTAGTTTTGGAGGGGCTTTTGATTTCAGAGTCCAGACACTTCACTTTACTGATGACAATGGAACCGAAGCTCAGAGAGCAGAGTGACTCACCCAGGGCAACATGGCTTACAGGAGGAGAGTGCAGACTGGGCCCATCGCCTCCCTCCCACCAATTGCATTCAGTCCCAGCAAAGCTGAGGACAGCTGTGTGTCTATCTGAGGGTGTCCTCTGTGAAGCTCCAGGTGGCCTGGCTCTGCTCAGGGACGCTCTGCCCTCTGCACCCTCCTTGAGCTTCAGCCCTTACTTCCTGGCACAGGTGAGCTTGCTATTTGGTAGCAACTCCTCAGTGGGCTGTTTCTAGGTCATCATGATCTGAAGAGCTAGCATTTATTTATTATGTGCCACATATCAGACACTGAACTTGGCCCCTTGACCTGAAGGTCAGGGTCAGGGAGGTCACTGTCTGTCCAAAGACCCAGCTGCTAAGGAGGGCCTCCCCCCATTAGTTAGACAGCACCCGCTGGCATGGAGGGGTCCTATGCCCCCGGAGGATACGGGGCAGGGAGCTTGGGGATCTGGGTGAGATCAGCGCACTTGGATTTCGTTCCCTCACCTGTCATGAGCAGACCCAGGCTGGTACCGGAGAAAACGCCCTTCTCCCCGTGGGTTTCCAGGCACCTACCAGCTTGGGCTAGTTGCTGCCTCTCCCTCTGTCCTCATCCCCAAGGAATGAAATGTGCCACATTAGGGCCACCTTTGCCCCAGGGCTTGGCCATGTGCTGTGGGTGGCTGTCCGGGGAGCTCCGACTCCCCTCTTTGATGTGGGGGCTGGAGGATCAAGCGAGGATCCCGCTCTGTGGGGCCAGGAGGGTGCGCCTAACAATGTGCCTTTGTGAGCCACCCTGGGGCATCTGCCTGCAGAAACCTGCTGGCTTGGAACTGCTTGTGGGAAAAAAAGCCTTCAGGACAAGGGGAACAAAGAACTTGTCATATTTAGAGGGAGCAGGGCCCAGTCTAGGGCTGGCACTGGGAGATTTAGGAGACGGACTTGGGAATCCTGTGAGTTTCTTGAGAAATGCATGGCTTTCAGGCTGGCAAGGATGGGAGCTGGAATGTGTGGGTTGGGCGTTGTTATATTCTGCGGTTTTGGGGTTGAGTTCCACCCACTTCTGTCATCCTGTGCCACTTTGCCCATTGCTCCTTGTGGGCCAGGACCTTTGCACATGCATAGTTCTTTGCCTGAGATTAAAATGTTTAAATATACAGGCACCTGGATAACAATTATTTAGATTATCTGTTAGATTATCTGCCCATTTCTGAATAGATATTAACATTTTATTACCTTTGCTTCTGAACACTGCTTTTATGCAACTGGTGGTAAAAATTCAAATGATAGGAAAGGATACATAGTATCCTCTGTCCTTCAAACACGGACAAACTAGCACAGACCATAGGAGGATAAAAGAACCTGACGACTGCACATGATACGGTGTTCTAGAACAGAAAACAGACGCTAAGGAAAACTAGTGAAGTTAGAACAAGCCATGGAATTTAGTTCATAGTAAGGTACCAGTGTTGGTCCCTTATTCATGAAAAATAGATGATTCTAGTGTAAAACATTAACAATTGGGAAAACAGGATGAAGGAACCTTCTATACTACATTTGCAACTTTCAGTAAATCTAAAGTAGGAATTCTAAAACAGAAAACATTTATTTAAAAAGCTAAGGAACAGAATAGTGACTATGATTGCTGCCATTTGCTTATACATGTATATAGGTATATCTACATGCTCACATACGTGTGTATGTTCACATACGTGCATGTACATTCATGTAGAACATAACATGCATGCACATGCACAGAATATCTCAGAAAATACACTTTAAAAGCTGATAGTACACAAGGCCTCTAAGTATTTTATTTTGGAGTGTGCTAATGCAAAGAGTATTGTGTTTTTAATTAATTTATTAATTATTGTTTTTTATTTTTGAGGCAGAGTCTCACTATATAGTTCAGGCTAACATTGAACTCATTGTGTAGCCCAGGCTGGTCTCAAACTCTGCAGTCCTTCTGACTCAGCCTCTTGAGTGCTGAGATTACAGGGGTGCAGCACCACACCCAGCAGTGCTCTGCTTTTAATTCAAGTTCTACTTTTCCATACTAAAGTGATTGACTTTTGTGTATATATTTGTATCCTGTAACCTTATTATAATTGTCCCAGGAATGCTTATTAATCCTAGGAATGAAAGTTGACTCTTAGATTTTTCTACATAGGTACTAATTTCACCAATAAATAAAGACAATTTTAATTACTCATTCTCACTTTATGTTTTATTTCCTTTGCTTACCTTATTGCATTAGCTAGGATTTCTAGTATGACACTTGATGTTGAATGTAGTGGTAAGAGGGACATCTTTGCCTTGTTCCTAATCTTCATGGGTAAGTTCCTAGTGGGAAAGTTTACCATTAAGTGTGATGTTAGCTATGTTTTTCTTTTAAATAGATGCTCATACCAGGTTGAGGAAATTCTTCTTTATTCCTATTTTGCTGAGAGTTTTTAATCACAAACAAATGTTGGATTTTGCCAAATGTTTTTCTTGCATCTATTGATATACTGTATCTTTTCTTTAGGCATTGATGTGATGGATTATTTTAATGGTATTGTTTATTTTGATCTTCAAATTGTCTGTGACTTAACCAGAGCCCCCCACCAGCTGTTTCTACAACAGTACTGCCTTTCTTTCTGGTGCAATGAGATATTCCAGGCTCATCATGTCCTTTCCACATGTTAGGGACAGCTATTTATTTCTCAAATGATCTCTGGCTCTTTTTAGTGGAGAATGCATTTAAAAATCAGGATCTGGGCACTAGGGCAGGGAAGGGTGGTGGTGGCTGCTCCCAGCTCTTGCATCTCTATTTATTTTACCCTACTTAAGGTTGACCTCCTGGATTGATGGCCTCACCATGCTCAGATTCTGTTGCTCTGTTCCTGGTCATATCCCTACAGAAATGTCTTCCTTATGCAGCTGTGTTTTGGCATCCCCACCCCTCTGTGTGAACTATTCTCTATACAGGATTCAAAACTCTGCTCAGAGTTGCCTCTTCACACCACTCCAACACTAACGCTCTCTCCAGGGCACTGCTCTGTGGCTTTCCGCTCCTGCCCTTACCTGGCCCCATGTCACCTAGTGACCATTGACTGCACCATTCAGAAAGGAAAAGGAAGAGAAGTAGAGGAAGAGGAGGAGGAGATGAAAGTGAACTTTTCATTGAGGTATAAAATACATATAGAACAGTAGCCAGATGATTCCCCTGGAGATCAGTGAACTTTTAGGAAGTGAATACAAGCTTATAATCATTATGTGGATGGTTTACAATCTAAGGAATCATGGGGTGAGGTGTGGAAAAAGGGCAGAAAGGAGGGTAAAGTGAAAGAAGAGCTTACAGGATCTGTTCCTGGGTCGGATGTAGAGCGCAAAGGGACACAGGCGTCAAAGATGGCCCCGAAATTTCAAACTGAGACTGGAAGAAGTGAGGCCTCCATTTGTGAGGATGGGGAGACTTGGTGAAACCCTTCCTCTCCCCAAGGTGACCAGTCATCCCTCTGGAGACAGGGCTGATGTGAGACACCGATCCTGCATCTGCACCCGGTGGGTGGAGGAGGCTGCTGGACAGTGGTTCTTGGGAGAGGGCTAGTCGGAGACGTCAGTTTGAGAGTCATTGGTGGACAGATGACATTTAAAGCTGTGAATTGAATGACAGCCCTCAGAAGTGAGTGTAGGTGGAGAAGAGATCTAAGAGATAAGCCTTGGGACACTGGAGAATTGAGAGAGGAACCAGTGAATGTGACACCTTTCTTACCGGATCACAGGGATTAAGGAGTGGACAGATGTTGAATGCTGCTGGTTGGTGCCATGGTTGGAATGTTTGTCCCCTCCAAAATTCACGGTGGAATTTAATGCCACTATAGCAGTAGTGAGAGATGATTTTTAAAAGAAATGATTCTTCCATGAGGACCTCTCTCTTGTGAGTGGATGGGTGCCATTACAAAAAGAAAATTCTGCCCCCTGTCCTCTCTGTCATCCTTGTATCTTCTTCCATGTTGATGACACAGCAAGAAGGTCCTGGTTATATGCCAACACCCTGATCTTGGACTTTTGGGCATCCAGAACTGTGTGCTACAAATTACCCAGTTCATTACAAATTACCCAGTCTGTGATAGACTCCATAGTAGCCCCAAACCACTTAAGGCAAGTAGTTATTTATAATGTTGAACATCCTATTCTTTTCTCTGAAGCTAGTCACCTGACTTTCATGTCTCTTCCCCAAATTTCTCCCTCCCTATTTCCCAGCACACTCAGTGAAGTATACCCCTGACTCATCTTTTCTCCTCCCAGTGAAGACTGGCTTGGAAAACCCTCCTCAATAAGCTGGCATTTACTTCTCTTCCGCTCTGCTCCCTACCATGCTTTTGCAGAAATACATTTTTCTCATTACCTTTGAAGTCCTCGGTCTGTCTCCTTTTTATCTTGTATTCTAATCTTTCTCCTAGAGGTAATTTAACTAGATGAATGTGTTTCTAGTGGATATTGTCTGTTTTTTTAATTCTGAAGTTTATAAAAATAGAATCATGTATTCTTCTCTGACTGTCATTTAGAATTCAGGATTTGATTCTTGAGATACATATGTGGCTCTGTATATAGCTTTAATTTATTTATTTTCTCTGCCATATGGATACTCCACATTCTATATGCATTTATTTATATACCCCATTTATTTTATGCATTCTACAGTTGATCAACTTTCTAATTGTTTCCAGTTTTTGCTGTTCCAAAGAGCTGCTGTGTACATTTTGTCTGCGTCTTTTGATGTGTGAGTGCAGGTTTTTTCTAGGTTTGGTAGGTGGGATTTGCTGCTTCACAGAGGACGAAAAATGGCCATTTGGTCACTCAGTACTAACGGGTTTTTTGAAAGGCTTATACCAATTTGTACTTCAACCCCTGGCATACATACTCCCTTTAAGCTCAGGAACCAAGCAAAAGTTTCTAATCTGGTGCTTTTGTTCAGCGTTGTCCACCATTCCTGACTACACCTGATAGGCTTAGACTTTTAATTTTATAAATGTAACACATTACAGTTTTAATTTGTGTTTCTTGAATTTTACTGGAGTTAGATATCTTTACCTATATCTCAGTCATTTGTATTTCTTCTTTTGTGAAGTGCTTAAATCTTTTTAAAAAATTGGATTATTTTTATCTTTTACTTGTTGGCTTATAGCAATTCTTTGTGTCATTTTTGACTATGGATAGCAAAAGTCTTTTCTTTCTCATGGTTGGTCTGCTCTATGTATGATGTGTATTGACAAGAGAAGTTCTTATTTTATTTTATTTTATTTTTGTTGATATCAGGGATCAAACTCACGATCTCACACTCACCAGGCAGGCACTTATACCGCTGAGTTAAATCCCCAGCCCTAAGGAAGTTCTTATTTTAATGTAATTCAATTTATCATTCTTTTCCTTTGTGGAAAATTCTTTTATGTCTTGTTTAAGAAGTCCTTTCATGGTCCCAAAGTCATAAAAATTTACTCTCTTTTTTTGACTAAAGAGCTTCCTAATCTAATCTATCTGGGTTGATTTCTGTTGTATGGTGTGAGGTAAGGATCCACTGTCACTGCTGACTGCCCCATATGAATAACTAAGTATGCCAGTAGCAACTGATGAAGAGTTCACTTTTTCTTATTGATCCATGATGCCAAAGTTGTCATAACTCATGTCAATATACATCTATTATTATTAGGGAATGTTTTAGAATATCAGTCCTTACTTAGGATGTAGATGCATTGGTTTGATCTTTTGTCCTGAGGCCTGGCCCACAGCAGGAGGTGTCTGTCTCCCCCAGAGTTGCAAGGTGTCTGGGCTTCTGCACTGGCTCTATTGAGGACCCAGCCCTGTCTCACTCATAGTATTTCTCACCAACTCAACTTCCTGCAACAGGCGTGCCATCATGCCAGGCATCTCTTTCTTTCTTGAGTCAATTTATTTTTATTTTTAATTATTTATTTATTGTTGGTACCAAGGATTGAGCTCATGACCTTGTGCTTTACCAGGCAGGCGCTTATGCCACTGAGCTAAATCCCCAGCAGAATATGTCAGTTTTAAGTTTTATCTCTCGCAGCATTAATTTCACACAACTTTCTATTTTTTTTTTCTTTTAAACTTGGAATTGAACTCAGGATTTGCCCTTGCCAGGAAGGTGCTGTGCCACTGAGCTATATTCTCAGCCCCAACTTTCTATTCTGACAACTTTCAAACCTACTAAAAGTTGCAAAATAGTACAACAAATACTTCATCATTTATTGAAAGTCACTGAATGTTAACATTTTGCTATATTCAAGCAGTTTTGTGGCATGTGCTGTTTACTTAATTTTTTTTTCTTAGCAATTTTAGAGTAAATAGAAATGATGTTCTACCTAAGCACAGTGCAATGATCACACAGGAGATGTAACATCAATAAAATACTATTATCTAATGCTTAGCCTGTATTTAAATGTTTCCATTGTTATGAGGATGAACATTGTCGTTGTTTTATCTCTTTCAATCTAGGATTCAGTGAAACATTACACATTGCATTTATTTGTCATGTCTCTACTTTCTTTTAATTTATGATAGTTCACAAGTCTTTTAAAAACTCTTTTATGACATTGCCATTTTGGAGGTGCCTAAAACAGTTACCGAATGTGCCTCTGTAGGCAAAATAATGGCCTTCTAAAGTTGCCCATGCCCTAATCGTTGGAACTTGTGAATATGTTTTTCTCTATGGCAAAAGAGGTACCGCTGAAGGACCTTGAGACAGTGAGAACATTCTTGATTATCCACAAGGTGTTCCATCTAATCACACAAGTCTTTAAAAGTGGACCTTTGTGGGTTGGGTCAAAGAAAGATGAGATGGAAGAAGAAGGGATTCAAATTTAGAGAGACTCAACCTGCTGTTACTGGCTTTGAAGATGAAGGAAGAGAAGATAAACCAATGACTTCTTTTTTTTTTTTCTGGTACCAGGGATTGAACTCATGACCTCGCACTTGCCAAGCAGGCACTTAGGCCTGCTGAGCTAAATCCCTGGCTGCACCAATGACTTCTGAGTGACCTGTTTAGGCTAGAAATAGCCCTAAATTGACAGTCAATGAGGAAACGGGAGTGACAACGAGCTGAGTTCTTCCAACAACCTGAAAAGCATCTCTTAGAGTTTACAGAAAGGAACACAGCCCTATCCACACCTTGCTTCCAGATTTCTCTCAGAATACGGAACTGCAGAGTTGCAAAGCAGTTAATCTGTGATATTTTAAGTCACTAAATTTGTGATAACTTGCTACAGCAGCAAAAGAAAACTAATATATTCTTAAATTTGGATTTGGTAGTTTCATGATTAAATTCAGATTTGCTGATCTTTTCAAAGAGTTGGCTTTTATTTTGATCCTCTTTCATATATGTTCTCCATTTCATTAGTTTCTACCATTTGTTGTTTCCTTCATCCTACTTTCTTTGAAATTACTTAAGTAGATATTTAATGCATTCATTCTTACCCTTCATCCTTGGCATCATAACTTTATAAGTATGAATTTCCCTTTTGGTGCTGCTATAGCTACATCTTATAAGTTTTGATATGAAATATTTTGTTATTAGTCAATTCTAATTATTTCCTGATTTCTATTGTGCATGAGGCTTTTCCAGGTACAGGTTTTTGCTTTTGTTACAGATTTTCTTATTTGCATTGTGTTTATAGAATGTGATCTATGGGACATTAAATCTTTGAAAATCATTTCGTCTGTACTCGAAAGGATGTTTAGTACAATGTTCTATAAATACCCACCAAATTAAATTTAATGTGTCAAGTTTTCTGTACATTTCAACTGATTTTATGTCTATGTTTTCTGTCAATTCCTGGAAAAGTGTGTTAAAATTTCTACTGTGATGATGGATTTGTCAATCTTTCCTTGTATTTGTAATTTTTACTTTAAATGTTTTTAGGTGATATTATTATTTGCTTATAGGTTTAAATCATCATATTTTTTTTGAAACATACTATCATTATTTAGTGGCCCTTTTTAAATTCTTTCTAATACTATTGGTGCTAAAGTCTCTTTTTCGATATTAGTACAATTATCTTTCTCAGTTTGTTAGTACTTATCAAGAATAAAATTTTCTTTTCTTTTGCTTATAACCATTCTAGGTACTTACACTTGTGCTGTGACTTTTATAAATGATACTCATCTTGTTAAAAAATATCTACCCTGATAACTGGGATTTTAGGCATTTGCTTATTTATTTACTGCTTTTTATTTTGCCTTTTCTGCTTTTTCCCATGTGTGTGTGTGTGTGTGTGTGTGTGTGTGTGTGTGTTTGAGACAGGTTTTCACTATGCAGTTCAGGCCAGACTTGAACCCACTTTGTAGCTCAAACTGGCCTTGAACTCTCCATAACTCTCCTGCCTCAGCCTCCTGAGTGCTGGAATTATAGGCCTGCACCACCACACCCAATTTCATTGTCTTTTTTTAGCCATTTTATTATTACTATTCTGTTAGTCAGTAACTCTAGAATGATGTAACTATACCCACTTACCTATTCAATTTCTAAAATTAATTATTATCCTTTTCTCTCAAATGCAAGGATCTTCTAAAATTCTTCATTTTGCTTCCATTATATTGTAGTTATGAATTTTAATTTTTCCTTGTATTTCCCCCCTGCAGTGTTGAGGTGGAAGCCAGGGCCTCACACTTGCGAGGCAAGTGCTCACAATGTCATTCTCTTCCTTGATTTTCTTCTATCCTACTTCTCTAACTTCCACCTGGCATCACTCTTTTCCTGCTAAATGAGTCTTTTGGCATTTTTTAAAAAAGGATCTGTTTGTGGCAAATTGTTTAATTTTTACTTGTTTGAGCATGTTTTTGTTTTACTCTTTTTTTAAAAGGTAATTTCTCTAGGTATAAAGTACTAGTTATGCTCTTTTCCTACACACTGAAGCCACGATTCCAATGAGCTTTGGCATCTCTTGTCTTGAGAAGCCGGTTGTCAGTCTCATTGTCCTGGGCTCAGAGGTCCTCCATCTTATCTCTGGGGATGCTTTTGTGGATGTCTTTCTTCTCTCTGATGTTTTACAGTTCCACTGAGAGGTGTCTAGGTGTTAGTGCTGCCAGGAAAAATACAAATATGCAGTTAAGTTTGGATTTCAGATAGGTAACAAATACATTTTAGTATCAGGTATGCTCCAAATTTTGCATGGGGCTTGGACTTCACTTATTTCTTAAATCTGTAACTAGGGCAAGGATCTAGCTCCGTGGTAGAATACTTACCTGGCATGTATGTATCTGGGTTCAATCCCCAGTATTGCAAACCAAGCCAAACCAAATCAATCAAAACCAACCAACCAACCAACAAAACACCCCCAAATAACAACACAACAAAACCAAACCTATGATTATTTGTTATTGTTTATGAAATATTTATAAAATTTATGGACATCCCTTGAGATACTGGCTGATTCAATGCTCACTATCTCTCCATATCTTGCCTCTGTCCTATTCCTTCTTTATCCCCTTCTTATTAGGTATATGTTTTTTATACAATTTTTCATGTATCTTAATATCTCTTTTTGATTTTCCACTTCTGTGTTTTCTGTATTTCATTCACTATTCAACTCAACTACTGAGTTTTATTTATTTATTTTTTTAGGGCTATGAATTGAACCCAGGGGCTTGTGCATGGCACACTCCCCAGTCCTACACCTACTGTGTTTTAAATTTTAGTCACTATGTTTCATTGCTGGTTCTTCTTCTTTTAAATCCATGCAATCATTTCATAGATTCTTACTCTACTCATATTCCCCAAATCAGCTTTTAAAATGTCACCATATACGTTAGAGATATTTTGAATTCTGTCTGATGAGTCTAGTATTTGAGGTCTTCATGGGTCTGAATCTATCACCTGTTGCTTCTGCTGACTTGCTCATTAGGCCTGCCTACCTTGTGTTTTGTAATCATGACTCTGAGCTTGTGCATCAGAATTTTACTTTGGGACAATCTTTGAGACTGGTTGAAGGTAGATTCCTACCGAGGGGATTTGCACTGACTTCTGCCAGGAGCTTATGGTCATTACTGACTGGGGACCACTTAAGACTAAATTCTTGGCTTGGTAATTTGTGACCACCCAAGTGGAGTGAATTCAGGCTACAAACCCTCTTATTAGGGTTGGCTTCGGCTGCACGTTCTAAGGGAGGGTTTCCCCTGCGCAGTTCCTTGCCAAGGTTCCACATAAACAAGTTGTGGGCTTGTAGTCTCTAGTGATCAGAGAGGAGAGCGGTTTTGTTCTGGTTCACCTTGCCCCCAGTGTGTGACTTTTGGGGTCTTGGCTTTCTGAAGAAGGGTTTCTTGTTAGAGTTCTCACCCTGGGTGGGCCGCGGGCTGTTTCCAGCCTCTATTCCACGCAGCTTCAGAGCACCAGGAGCATCTCTGAGTTCCAGTCCACATTCAGTGTTTGCTTCTCAGCGTGCCTTCTGTTTGAGGACTGAACTGATGGAATTTAAGCCTTTATTTTATTTGAGCTGGTATATTTGGTTGGTTTTGGTTGGAGGTTCTAAAGAGTATTTAGTGTGCCATCCTGCTGAGGACACAGTCACCTCTTCCCTGATGCTAGCAATTCTTTAGCAAAAATTTGTGAAATCAGCTGCTAGATGTTTCTCTCTTAGCTTGTTTTTGCATATGCCAGCAGGGGACATTTTAAGGTATAATAAACATAGCACTGGATCTTTACTTTGGACTTCACTCATTCATTTTGTCATTCATTCATTCACTTATTCACTTTTAGTGAATTTCTAGTGAAGGCTCGGGTTTTCGTAGGTCCTGGGATTCAGGTTGGACAAGGCATACTGTTCCCTTCCTGTCCTCTTCAGGCTATAATGCAATGATTTGCAGTGATAGGACAGTGCACTCTGGCTTCAAGATTCCCAGGACACTTTACCTGCACTTTCCCCATAGTTTCCTGGTGGTCAAGACTGGGTCTGTGCAATCCCCATGTCCCTCACAGCCCCCAGAGCAGTGCTGCTTAAGTGCACCCAGAAAGGAAAATCTAGCTCTTTTGTGCTAACACTTAGATGGAAAGGCTCAGATTTAAAAATAATCAGCTTTACAACACTACATATAATATAGCAATGCTTTATATATAGTAAATACATACTGAATAGTATTTCTATGGGTTTTAAACCTTCATGGTAAACTGGGCGTGGTGGTGCACATCTGTAATCTCAGCATTCAGGAGGTTGAGGCAGAAAAACTGCCATGAGTTCAAGGCTGGCCTGTCTCAAACCCTCCTCCCTTAAAAACCAAAACAAAACAACCCCCCCAAAACAGCATTCATGTTAGAAGTTTCCTAAATGATGGGAAAATGTAATGACGATAGCAATCACCTCTCCTCTTCCCCTTACAGCCTGACCTCCCAGGAGAACTGCTGATGCTATTTGGGGGGTTTTAGCCCAGTTTTTTTTTTTCCTGCATGTATGGTAATGGCTGCAGAATTGGCTTCTCTGTGCCAATCAGTCAGGAGTTCTGAGGCGCTCTTCTCCTACCTTTAAATATTCTTGGAGACCATGATATCAGGGGGTGTTTCAAAATGTTAAAGGTTTGAGCAGAGAACTGAGCTGCACAGAAGCTCCAGCTCCTATCTGGAGGCCGTGGGGTTCTTGGGGATTAGACGCAGACTGCTTCATCTCCCGTGTGGCTGTTACTCACTGAGTACCCATTCACTCTGCAATCCCAGGTCGCAGACGGTACCTCACCTACAGCTCCTGTAGCTCTGTGAGGAGGTTCTACAAGGACAGGACCTTGTGCAGGCTCAGAGGTGCTGCCTGCCCATGGTGTGTGAAGAGACCCATTCCCAGGCCGCCTGTAGGTTGTGTTTGCATGGTGGTGCTGCACAGGCAGGAGGAGGGAGATAGAACCAGCTGAGGTGGTGCTCTGCAGTTGGGCCGCTGCTGGGACACAGCCAGCCCTCCTGGGAGGAGGAACTGGACTGTCCCTCAGCTTGGCAGTTGGCTTCCTGGATCTTGAACTCCCGGGGCCCCTCTGCTCTGACTCCAGAAGCTGCCTAGAAGGCTGCACAACACATTAGCTGTGAAGTTAACTGGCTCCGGACCGCTGGCTCACAGCTCTCTTCTCTTGCTGGCAAAGAAGACTTGTCTGGTGGCCAGAGCCCAGGGAGGGAGCAGGAGGGGGGCTGGCAGTCTTCAGTGACTCATTAGCATGGGGAAGCTGTTAATTAGTGTACTAATTAAAAAGAGGGAAGGAAAAAGAATCCCAAGATATCCAGTTACATAAATGCAGTTCCTTGGAGAACCCAGGGATGCCCTGGCTACTGTCCTTCCCAACACATTTGCCACTGTTCTTGCTCCAGACTCCAGGCCATGTAGTAAGGGCTCCTACCTGTGTCTGGCGAATTCCACTTGTCATGAAGACAGGCTGGGAGCACTGGATGAAGGTGCTGGCGGCAGCCAATACCGATTTGTGAATGGCTTTCCTTTCCACCCGCATGCTAGAAAGCTTCCTAGACAGACAGAGTGATCTCACCATGGGGCTGCCCAGCTGGGCCTTGCTGTGGAAGGCGGAGCCAGCAGAGAGCCAATTGTGACCTTCCTCGGGCCACTGTGACCTTCAACTCTGCTTCATTGGATCTCATGGCTGATGGCCCTGGACCATGACTGATACCCCTGCCACCTCCCTGGTGTCCTGATTCTGTCTTCCAAGGTTTCCTCCCCTCCCTTTGGAGATATGGAGTAGGGAGAGTAGTTTCAGTCCTAATCCATGAGATGTTTGCATGTAGATATATTTTCACATTAAAAAGCTGAATGTTTAGGCAAAAGAATTTGAGAAATAATTTACTTGTGTGGTTTTCAACTCTCGGGGAGACTTCAAAAAGACACCGTGGCCAAGCCTCACCTCAGACCTGCCAAATCAGAGTGAGTCTCCCTGAGAGAGTGTTTTGAAAATGGCTCTCAGTGGCTTTTGTTTTTTTATAAATCAAAATTTTAACTTTGGGATAATTGTAGATTCACGCACAGCTGTAGTAAATGAGGCAGAGATCTTACGTCCCCTTTATCCTGGTTTTCTGTTATGGTAACAACTTCTGCAACTACACACAGCATCACAATTGGGATACTGACATCGACACAATAAGACGCGCAGAAACTTCAAGTGCACATGGGCCCCTCCATCTCACGTCACCCTGATTCCCTCCCGTTCCCCATTCCCTCTTTAATCTCTGGCAACCAGGGACCTGCCTCCATTTCTATTTGTAGTTCTGTCACCGCAAGAATATTATATAAAAGGGAACATACAATATTATAATTACTTTGCAGTGCCGGGGACAGGGTGGACCTCTTGCACACTAGGCAAGTGGTCTGTCCCCGAGTTTCATTCCAGGTCCTGAAGCATGCAGTATTTGAACTTTTGAGATGGACTTGTTTCATTGACCATACAAGTAATTCTCTGGAGATTAAACCTGGCTATTGTGTTTTTCAACAGTTCGCTCCTTTTAGTTGCTGTGTTGGATTCCACTGTATGGATATCACGGGTTTTAAAACCATTTACCCATGGATGAACATCTGCATGGTTTCCAGTTTTTGTCTATTACAAAGAAAACAGCTACTGGGGTGAAGGAGACAGAATTTACTAGAAAGAGCTGTGAACTCAGTATAAAGTTGTCAGTGAAGTCACTGAAAGGGTCAAACATGGAAGGCTGAGGGATCACAGAGGTGGGGTGCAGAGGGGAGAGGTGGGAATGGTTGAGACTTAGAAACTTCAAGGTTTTCCTGAGGACCCAGAATGCAGACCTCTGTGAGGGTCTCAGAGAGAGGGCTCATGGGCTCAGGCCCCAGCCTGCAGGGGAGAGGGGTGATTGAGCCCATGCTGGGCTCTCTGTATGGGGCATGATGGAAGAAGGCTGCTTACCTCAGTGCGGTCAGGAAGCAGAGCAGCACAGGGGAAGAGATGGAGAGGAAGGGGCTGGTGACCAAAGGGGTCCTCAGAGTCACACTACCATGAGCCACCTGGCCTGCCCCAGCTCTCAAGCCAGCCAAGCCCCCCCCACACACACACATACACACGAGGGGAACAGGAAGGAGTTTGCTACTTGCAAATCTTCCCGGGAGGTGGAGCTCAACCCAGAGTCGGGGCAAGGCAGAGGTGAGGCAGGTCGGAGTGAGGGACAGGGGCTCGGGGTGGTGACACAGTGACTGAGTCCCTAGGCTCTGGAATCGGGAAGGGCTGAATGCAATTCCGACTCTTTACAGCTGTGTGGTTTTGAGCAGGTCACCTTGCTTCTCTGAGGTTCAGTTGTCCAGAGATGAAGTGAGCATAGCTGTGGCCCCAGTGGAGGACAGATCAAGGAGCTTAAGTGGGAGGACGCATGTGGTGCAGTTAGCACTGAACCTGGCGCATGGAGCAGCCAGTAAATGACTTTGTAACTCACACAAGTGCTGTGTAAATGAGTGGTGCCAGGGCATTTGGAGCAGGGTCCTGTTACAATGGAAAGATCAGCGACTGAGAAGCCAGAGACCTGAGCTTTAGCCTCCAACCTGGTTACTTTCTGTGCGATCTTGGGCAAATCACTTATCCTTTCTGAGCCAGAGTTTCTTCAGCTGTAAGGAGGGGCCTAGACTGCGTGGTTTCCAAGGCGTATTTCTGGCAGACCAGAGATGGCCCCTGAAATCACGTGTGTGTGTGCAAGTCGCGTTGGTAGAAATGCTTTATTTGTACAAGGCAACTGGTTAAGGACATTTAGTGGGGGAAAATAAAACAGTACCCTCAGGGTTCACATGGGCAGGAAGAGGGCTGCTTGGAGAAAGAACTGCAAGAGGAAGCTCAAGATGCTGAAAAAAAAAAAAAAGGAAGGAAGGAAAAAAGGCCAGCAGCATGTTCTTCTCAAGTGGCCCCTGATTTTGCTTCCCCCTTGGGGTCACAGCAAATTCCTCACCCCTCATCTGCTGGGGAAACCCCTGGTCAGGCCCAGGGCCCTAACCTGCAGCCAGGTTGGAAGAAGAATTCCTTCTGCTTTGCTGATGTGAGATCAGTGGCACCTTTGGACCCAGGGACCCAAACCCCTTTCAGGCCGGCAGTTGTTCTACCTGATCTCTGTCCACAGAGCGTTCTGTGTCCCCAAGACTCTGGGGGTCTTCAGTTCAATGACAGAGGTAGACATAAGTGTCCCTCAGACCCATTTGGGCTTGAGATATGGGAAGAGGAAATTAGCTGACTTGGGCACCAGTGTGGGTTAGAGTTAGACACGAGGGGCTTTCTGGGGCTTTCAGAGAGAGACAGGAATGGGACACCAGAGGCCAGCCAAGCCCATGCTTGAATGAAGGCTCAGTAGCTTCAGGCAAGTTACTCAACTTCCCTGATCTCTATTTTCTTATACCTGCGAAGGATTAATGCCAGCGGCCCTGTCTTTAGTGCAGTGATATGCTGTCACCCACTTCATTAAGGTCTATTCGATTACTATTTAAAGGTCTTTAAAGGCTCATTAGAGCACCACTTCTCCATATTTTCAGCCTCAAAAATGGAACCAGGGAGCTATGCTCTGGGAGAGTATTACTCATCTCTTCTTTTATCTGTATGAAGTGTCCACTGCTCAATAGCCAGTCTGGGGATACAGCTGAAACAAGATGACTACATGGGGTGCAGTACTGACATGCTCTGAGCAGGAGTGGGATGCAGGGAGCCTCCCAGGATTCCCAGCATGAAGCCCCAGCCTCCAGGATGGGTGGGAAGAGTGAGGGACCGGTGTCCTGGATGCAGGGCACGGCAGCTCAGCTGTAAAGGGAGGGCGAGGAAAATGGTAAACCCTGGGTTCACTCTCCTCCTGGGACTGGAGGGGAGTTCTGCGCTGCCTCAGGGGAAAGGGTGGGAAAGGAGGGAGCAGGGCTGGAGAGGAGGCCCCGTGGGTCTCAGGCCTGCAGTCTCCTGTGGCCCTTCAGGACAGGAGGGACCAGCAGCCAGGCTGGGAGATGGACATAGAGGGGATCAGGCTGCAGCCCTCACCCAGCAGTGTGGGGATCCAGAGCTATTTCTCACTCTCTGCTCCTTCAGTAGAAACCAAATCCTGACCTGTGTCTCGGCTTCCTTTGTGTATACTTATGTAATTCTGGTCTTTAGCACTATTTTCTCTGGACAGCATTTCTCTTCCAATTATCCTTGGCATCCTTTGCCCTGCCCATCCCTGTTATTTAATTTAAAACTGTTCATCTAATTAGCATCTAATGGGAATAGCTTTGGTGTGGCTTTGCCTGGAAGGTCTGGGTCGCATTGGGTGACATCTAGGTCTTACTTTCAGTGCCAAGGCTCTGCCATGGGGTTCCCACATTTATTTTGGCTTGAGAATGTTCCGAGGCAGAGTCTGAGGCCAGGGATTTGGGAGCCTCTGCTGCCCCTGGGGTTGGTTGTTGCTGGCAGTGGAGTGAAGTGCTCCATGTCGCCAGCCTTCCTTTGTCTCCAATGAGGCAAGCGCTGGACAGGGAGGGAGCCCTCGGGTACAGATACCATTCCTTTCCTCAGATTTGGAGGCTGCTCTTTGTCTACTCCTGACTTTTCTAGTGTCCCCTTGTGTTTTTGCATCAGTAAGGAGGGGGGTTGGAGTCAGAGGATTCTCCCTGTCACCTGACTCCGGGTGGATATTCCTGCTGTGATGAGGTCCTCTCTGAGCCTTCATCTTGACTCTTTGTTTCCAAACTCATCCTAAAGGTTGAGCTATGCAGCAACGCTAGATGAAAAGGGCTCAGGGTGGAGAGGCCTCGTAACCCTGATCATGGTAAACCCTTACAGAATCTGCTGGCATCGTCATTTGCATTTTATAGACTCTGAAATTGAGGCTTAGGGGTGAAACGATTTATCCAAAGTCATAGAGTAGCAGAGCCAGGAGAGGCCCCAGACCTAGGTGATACCAAAGTGCCTATGGTATCTCCTGTAGGGTTATGGCAAGGATGGGGGCCACAAATAATGTGCATGCTTAGGTAACCCTACCGAGAAAGCCCAACGGAAGAGACTCAGAAGATGAAATGCAGCTCTGGATCCCGCTTCTCTGGCGTGGGAGTGCTGTGTCCACCAGTGGAGCGCAGTGTGGATGGATGTTAACTGAGTATGAATGAATAGCCAGAAGAAGGAAGCAGAGCAGTCTGATAGGTTGCACCCTGTGGTTGTTTTGCTGCAAGCTGTTGGGTTTGCCAATCTTTGACATCATTGGAATGGCACAGCAGGCGTATTCTTTGCAAGCTAATGCGAGGGTTGGATTTAGTCCATTTCAGTTAGGCTAATGGTGTTGGTAAAAAACCCATTTTCTGGGAATCAGATGCTTGGATATGTTCTTCTTTTTAGGAACTCGGGGAGGGGGAATTAAGGGATTAAAAAGCCACTGGAAAAATGCTGCTGGTAGCTCACTGCCACCCCAGTCTGTGAGCCCCTGTCCTTGGTCAGGAAGGCCAGGGGATGTGAGTTGGAGACACCAGAGAGAAGCTCTATTGGGTAAAAAGGACCACTGAGATGGAGCCATTTTTCTGACTACAATTCTCTTGGAGAACACGGCAGTTTCTTGTTAAGACCTGGTAGGGCACAGGGGTGCATCCAGCCCCCTCTTGGCGTCTGCGCGAGGCAGGAACTGCCTGGGCTGCAATGCACAGCCTCCTTCTCTGCAGAGCAAGGGCTGCACGGAGACTCTGGAAGGGTTTAGGGGTGGGAGGCTGCCCTGGAGGAGGGATGCCTAAGGTCATTTCACTTGTCAGTGGATCAAGGGCCCAACCTTCTGAGGACAGAAGTATGGACCTTGGGCTTTGTGATCCTGGCTGAGCCTCAAGGCTCTTCATTTCCCTGGGGCATGGGCTTTGAAGATGACAGTCAGATTTTGATCATAAGCCTGGCCTGGATTTTGGTAACCAAAAGCCATTCACTATACCTGGTGCCCAAAAGAGAATTAATTTGCTCCTTGAGCTCCGTACAGCGCTAGTAACTTGGGGAGAGTGAGAGAGAGTGGGAACCTGGGGCCTGCTTGAATGGTGGCCTGAGGGCTGGGGGGCCTGTGGGCTTTGGCTAAGGCTTTTTGGAGATGAGGGCAGGAAGTCTGTCCAGATGCCATGTCCCCAAACCACCTTCCTCTTCAGATTCTCAGGGCAACATTACCTTTATGCCCTCAGTACTAGGGCATGAAGTTACCCCCTGGCCCCCAAATCCAAGGTGTACATAAGCGGCTCAGTGCCAGGCACCAATCTCTTCCACAGTAAGGAACCAAAGGGCTGCAGTCACCAGAGCTGACCCTGCAGCGTCCTGCTAGCTCCATGGGAACTAAATCTCCTCTGGCAACAGAATTAAGTGTTATTCTACCTGCACCCCACTTCAGAGATTCAGAGGTATGGGATGGACATGTGATCATGGCCCCATGCAGGGTCCCCAGTCTCTCCACATCTATGAGGCTTAAACTTGCTGTACCTCAGAATCACTATGGGAACTTTAAAGAATACGGATTCTAGAACCTTTGGCAGACAGGAAAAACCCTACTTTCTGTGATAGGACCCTGGGCCCTGCAGCCAGGTAACTCTGAGGCAGTCACTGGGTCTACTCTTGGGGAGCCCTTTCCTGGGTGCTTCAATCCATTGGTAGCATTAGACTGGTCCTTCTGAGTTTCCCCACCACATCTGCATCCTGCTATGGCCTCTGATTTGAGCTCATGGGTGTTTCGGTAGGAAACCTGAGCACTCCTGCCCGGCACTGCTGTGCCTGCCCAATACTGCATCTTAGCAGCCCCAGCCCCAGGGAAGTGGCCCCCTAGACCTTCCTCAACTCTACCCTGAAGCAGGAACCATTTGGCATCCACACATCCTTTGTCCCAAAGGGGAGGGACCACGACACGGATAAATGCAACTGTGAAGAGCCATTTCTCTGAGATCAGGACCATGCAAGACAATTCCTCAGCATTCAAATTATTCTAATGAGCCGAGTTCCACTTCAAAGGGGGCTAATTTAATAAGAGGAAGAGCTAGGGCTCCAAGGGATTCTAATTAGATTTCTTTCCATGCCTTACTTTTTTTTTTTCTTTTCTGATGAGCAGCCAGTTCTGCTAGATCCTGTTGTGTTTGGGTCCAGCATGAAGAAAGCTGGAAGCCAGGCCTGGCTGGGGAAGGGCATCCATCAGACTGGTCCTGACAGCTTAGGTCCCACTGCCAGCAGGAGAGGATCTGGGCCACCTCTAAAGCCAGCAAGAGGCTTGGAGTGGCAGAGGACTTCCTGTGCCTGCTTGTTGAGATGGGTGGAGTTGGTTAGGAAACAAAAAGACTTGGGAGCAGAACTGCCTGCTATTGAGTCCTAGCTCTCTCCTCCTGTCTGTGTGACCCTGAGAAGGCAGCATTACCTTTCTGGAAGGGCTCGGTTTCCTCATCTGTGAAATAAGCAAATGATAGAACCTGCAATTGAGAGCATTATAAGTGCTGGGACACCGGCAGTGGCTAGAGCAGCACCCTGCCCAGGGTACTATTATTGTTATTATTGTCTTCTAAAGCAAGGTAATCACAAGATGGGAGCAGCCTCCCAGGGTCAGGGCTCACAAACGTGTCACATTCACAAGTCAGCTCACAGGAAACACCCAGGAAAGGGTCCGTCTTCTCTACAGTGACGAGATCAAAAGTGACCTCAGTTCGGATCCTGACTTTGTCACTTGCTAGCTCTGTGACCTTGAGCAGATTTCTTTACCTCTCTGAGCTTCGTTGTCTGAAGCAGGATAAAACTAGGTGCAAAACGGCCATGGGAGGGGTTGGGGAAATGGGGAGACTGACGCGATTAGTGTCGTGACCCACACGGGAGAAACAGGTGAGCTGGTGCCATGTGGTGACAAAGCCGGGCGAGCACCCAACACCCATGGCTTTTGCTTCTCTCATGAATTCTCTTGAAAATGCCACTCACAGTACTCTTGTAGGCAAGAAGACAATGTCCTGGGAAGATGGGAATTGCAATGGCTCCAAGTTAAAGGGATTGAGGCTCAACGTGAAGATGATTTAGGGAGACTTTAACCAATTTCTGGCCTTTATTTTTCTATTTTGTGCACACACAAGTAATGGATGATTAAATCTAAAGTTGAATAAGCTCTTTCTGGAAACATGAAATCACAACTCTAAGAGAACAGGAAGCGTCAAATCACAGTGTGTCCCATGGCATTTTCTGTTCCTGGTGATATATCAATTCGTGGTGAGTTTGATGATTGACATTGCCTTGGACTTGACAACTTTGATCTGGTTTCCATCTCCTGAGCCTGGCTCGTAGTTGACACACAATATATTTCCCTTGTTTGTTTCTCCCCAGAAGTCCACACAGAAGGGATCATCCTCATTTTTCAGATGTGCCAGGGCTCACAGCAGGTACCTGACTAGCACAAGGTGACGGCTAGAACTCGATCCCAGTTTGAATGCCTTTCATCACACTCCATCCTGTGGTGGAGATGAACCATGCGGGATCTTTAGGAAGCTGCCCATCTGCTCTGTGCACTGGTATCTCTCCCTCTGTGTAAGCACTCTCAGGTTTAGAGTCAAAGTCAAGACCACCAATGAGTCTGGAGTCATCGTTTATAGGGTGACGTATCTGGGTGCTTAGGAAGCAGGGGGACAGCAGCAGCAGTACTGAGGTGAGGGCCAAGAGATAAGGGTTCTCATCCCTTGATGTAAGTATCTGGCTGTGTGACCTCTGGCAAGTCACATCTCTGAGCCCGGGTTCATCTGTGACACGGGTGGATCACGACGGGAACTTGGTAGGGTCCCTTCCAGTTGTAACCGGTCTGCATTTTACGCAAGCCTGGAGGGGTTGGGAGAATTTGACAGTGGCTAGAACACATCCAGAATCAGGCAAGGAGCTACAGAGGCCTTTGAGGGACACAGAGGAGCAAGTGGCCTTCAGGGTCCATGGAGGACAGATGGAGAGCAGAGACCCACACTTCTAACAAAGCTGGTACTCTGGATCTAGAGACTGCTAAGGCTGTGACCAGCTGCACCAAGTGGCTCAAGGGCAGCATCGCCTATCTTCTCAGGGCCCAGGCTGCCCATAGTTGCTCTCTCACTGACAATGCCAGCCCCAGCACAACCTTAGTAGAGGTGGATGGGACCTGAGGGCCTCCACCTGCCCTCTCTGGCTGCCTGTTTGTTTTTGTTTTTTATCACTTCCCAAGTGTGCTGTGGAGTCCTGGGAAAGAGGGACCTGCTTCCTTCACTTTGGGCCCTCTTGAGGCTGAGCAGAGTGGGAAGGAGGTGTTGGCTGTTACAAGTGGGCTTAGACAGTGACAGCCAGTGATACACGTGGCCGTCAGAGGCTCCTTGTGTGCCAGACCATGTGGGGTACAAACATTCTTTCTCTCTCCTCACCATAGTGATAGGGATAACAGCCCTGGGGACCCAAGGATTTGTGTGAGGAGGGCACAGTGCCAGGCTCTGACCCAGTGACAGGTGTCATTATATTTGATGCAGATGTGGCACATAGGGCGGGTAGACAGGCAAAAAGTGGGTCTTGTCCCCTTCCTTATAGGATGTGGGTTCAAATCTTGGCTTTGCCTCTTTATTGTAACTTTAGGAAGTCATCTGAACTATTTAAGCCTCAGTTTCTCCATTGGTAAGGTGACAGCCTTGATGGCCTAGGGCGGTGGTGGTGAACCTAGGCATGCGTGCCGCAGTGGGCTGTTCGTATTAGTGAAAGCTCTAAAAGGTTTGCTATCACTGTCCTAGTGTGTTAAAAGGGTAGACAGTGCATGTGACATGCTTGGCTCCATCTGGTACACTTAGCAGATGTCCCATCAACACCGCTAATTGTTTTAAAAATGACTTCCATGATCCATGAAGCCAGGGCCTGTATCTCCATCACAGGGATGAGAGAACAGAATCCAGCAAGGTCAAAAGACTGGTCCACGGCCACACAGTGAGTAGGTGGCCACCAGGACTCAAAGCTAGAACTGCCTGACACCCATGTCTATCCCATTTATTCGGTGTCTGCTGCCTTTCCAGTAGGCAGAGCTGCTGTCCCATCCTAGGGCTGGTCATGGGGGTGAGGATGGGATGGGAGGAATCTTCTAAGGCAACATTGCCAGAGATCTCAGTGGCAGATGGGAGACTGTACAGCAGTGTTTAGAGTGTAGGATCTGGAATCAGCCTGCCCTCCTGACACTGCCTGGCTGTGTGTCTTTGGGCAAGTGACTTGACCTTTCTGGGCCTCTGTTTCCTTTTTAATAAAGCAATAATGATGACAATGAAGATTAAGTGAATTAAGAAATGTAGCATTCGGTGTCAGGCCTCAGAGGTTAAGCTCCTCAGGTAATTTTCTTGTGTTCACAGTTATTGCCCTGGAGAGACCATCTACTGTGTCCTAGGAGTGTCCTCAGAGCCGGAGCACCGCTCAGCAGGGCCTGCACGGGGTGAAAGCTGAGGCCCAGCTGTGGTCCTTCATTTCCCCAGGGGCAGGGCCAGAGTCCGCTGGAGTTTCATTAGACGGGGAAGGCTGGGTCTTGGTATCTACACACCTGGCCGGAAGGAGAGCGGCTCCTGAGGGCATCAGGCATGCAGCATGCAAGGAACAAGGGTTCCTTTCCAAAGCTTCCATCTTCAGATGCCTCCGCTCTCCCTCAGCCTTGACCGCAGACAAACGGTGCTGGGCCTCAGCCTCAGGCTTCTGCAGTGACTTGATTCTCCAGGGAGGAGGAGGCGGTGAATTTCCCAGCAGGGACAGAACCCACAGTGGCTGGAGCAGGCTTGCCAGTGAGAAGCATTATGAGACTCTCTGCCTGATTTCTTTGAGACCGGAATATCAGGACACACCATTTCTCATTCCTTGTTGCATGAGACAGAAAGAAAATGTAGACAATCTGGAGCAGCAAAAAGAAGAAAATAAAACTCCTCCCTAAATGTACAATTGGGGGATGATGTCTGCTAATGTTTTTTTCTTTCCTGTCTTTTCTCTTTGAGCAGAAAAAAAAAACTCCTAAAATTTTTAGCATTAGAATAGTACCAAGTATACGAGTACATCTGTAGAGGTGCATGTGTGTAATATTAGCTATAAGGAAGCTGAAGCAGGGGCATCGCTTGAGCCCTGGAGTTTGAGGTTAGCCTGGGCAACATAGTGTCATTTTGCCTCAAAAAAAAAAAAAATAAACAAGAAAGAAAGAAAGAGAGAAAATCAAAAGAAAAATATGGTACTCAGTACACAGCAAGTGCCCAATAGATGCTAATTTTTATTACCATTATCTATTATTATTTCCATTTTATAGCCTTGTTTTGTTTCTCAGATACAATTTCAGCTCCATGGGCATCAAAACCCTGATTTCACTAGTGCATCACAGATGCCTGGATATATGATGGATAAACAGCCATTCCTCTGTCTCTTTAGCTTTTCATCTGTAATATTCAACAGCAACAAAATAATGCACTGTTGATTTTTTTTTTTTCTAACTTTGTGGCTGGTGCTTGTTTTAAAAAGCTGCTCCCGACCTCCCGAGTGCCTCAGTCACCCTGCCCCTCCCGGACCTCATCTCCTCCCCGACATGGGGATCTTGGGTTCCCCAGAGTCTGGGAGCCACTTCAGAGAAGCCAGAAGCCAGCCTGTGGCTGCCAGCGCCCTCCTTGGCTTGCGAAACCACCAACCATCGACTTAAACCGTCTAGGCAGAGCACAGACGAGTAAAACACGAACTCCTGCATTTTTGATGAAGTTGACATTACACAAACGCTCACGGCTTACTTGGTCAGACCCAGCAGCGAGGGCCTGAATCAATAATGAAACCATAGGAGGAATGAAACATTAAACAGGCGTTCTGCAAGGCAAGCAGCTGTGGCGGGGCAGGGGGTAGGGGGTAGGGGAGGTGGCCAAGTCAGGTGACCCGGGATGGCCTGTGGCCAGTGGTCCCTTTTGCCTGGCTGCCAGGCAGGGAGCTGCTAGGATGGGTGTACCCATTGTCCTACAAATCCTACAAGTTTGGGAGGTCGTGTGACTTCTTGGGAAACCCTAGGCCTAGGCTGGAAGCCCAGAGACATGGAAATAGTATTGACTCTCTGGTCTTGGGCAAGTTATTTTTTGCCTATTTACCTCAACTGGGAAAACAGATCCTTGAACAAGGACACCAAAGCCCTTCCTACTAGCTGAGCAACCCAGCATGAATTTGGGGATATGTATGGTCCAGAGTCCAGTCACCTTCTCCCTGCTCTGAGGTGCTGGGCCTCAGATCATCAAGAGAAGCCTGCATCAGGCCTGTGCTCCATCTGAAGGCTGTTTGCAGGTCATGCTGTGCAGGGAAGGAGCTCCAAGCCCCAGGTTTCACCCTTTTCCGAGGTCACAGCTTTGAGCACCATGAGAACCTCAGGTTTGAAATGGAGAATCTCCTCCCAAGTGGCCAGAGGCTGGACCAAGGAGCAAAGAGAACCCACAGGGGAGCTGACTGTGGATTCAGCTGCCATGGCGGGGTCTCTGCATTTACTCTGGTATGTTGTGCCTTTGCCTGCTCCTTTGGCTTCTGGACTTTAGTACCCAAGGCCTGATTCACGGACCAGAGGTGCTGGGCAGGCCTGGGACACAGCTGCAGGCTGGGGACACAGCCCCTCAGCCCATGCACACTGTGGGAGAACCCGCAGCGTAGCCTGGAAGCTGCTCCCAAGGGTGGTCCTGCTGGGGTGTGGGGGGGCGTGTTGTCACTGTTCACAGAGTGGCAGGGTGGTTTGGTACAGCCCAGCTCTGAGGCTGCCTTTTCAGCTATCAGTTCATATCATGGCAGGGGACACTTTGGAGACGTCTTTTCTTCTGAGGTGGTTTATTTGTGCTTGTTTTTGGAGTCAGACTGGCACATATGTCAAAGGACACATAGAGTTTTGTATGCTGGTCTAATGGCATTTCAGTGGCACTCTTTCTGACAGGGTCTGAAAAGAATAAATTCAGCAACACTCACTCAGGGCCTGCTGAAGGCCAGACCTGGGGATCCAGGCTTGGGTACGATGCAGCCCAGGAAGCTCATGGAGTCCCAGACCACAGCAGGGGGATTCTCACAAAGGCCTCCTGCTACAGAGCCAGACTCCTTAGATTAGACTTGGGCTTACCTGCTCACACTTTATTACCAGCGGAGCAGATTGCCTGGGGACTTTATTCAAAATGTTTGCCTGGGAGCCCCCACAGAGTGTCTGATTCAGTAGGCTCAAGTTAGAAAAACATCCATGGGAATTCTGATTCTTTGTTGTGGCCTGCAAAGAACTGATGCTGGGCACTGTGGTCCGACAATTTCTTGTCCTTCTAGAGCTGACATGGCCTCATCAGCAGTGATCAAAGGGGCAGATTTACTATGGTTTAAGATCCAGTGGCCCCAAAGCCTCCTGTGTTCAGAAGATGATTAGATTATGGGGTGCCTTCTACCCCTGCCCCAGCCTTAAGCCTTCACTCCCTGCACTGGGATCCTTTGGGAGTGAACAAGATTCTGCTTACACAGCCTGACCCTCAGGATAGACCTAGGGCATCCTGGACCTGATTCCAGCTCGGTCACTTGTTTGAACAGTTCTGTTTGTAAGGACTGATATTTCACTTTTCCTCAAAGGTCTTCCAAAGAGCAAAGAGAAATTGTACTTGTTATTTTTAAGTAGAAAAACAGACTTTCTCTTGCAATGGGCTCTTTGGGTGGTTTAATAAATCCAGATAAATTATGGGATTTCATTGATTTTTGTTTTTCCTTTCCTTTGAAAAACTTTGCTATTTTATCCTCCTTGAAATTATTTCATCATTGCTTATCAATAATGATGCTAAAGACCTGAGAAGAAAATGAAGCAATAATGGATTCACCTAGAAAAGAGGTAGTAATGACATAAATCACCATTGTTGTTTTATTCTACATTCTGATTGTGCTGTTGTGATGAGCCCAAAGATGTCCTTGGCCTTGTCCTGAGTATCTGTGACTATGTTCCTATTTGTGCCAAAAGAGACCTTGGAGATGTGTTTAAGTTGATGACTTTGAGATGGGAGATTTTTCCAGAAGGTCTGGGTGATTTGCAATCAAAAGAGCCTTGAAAATCCACAGCAGGAGGTATGACTATGAAAGCAGAGACTGGCGTGATGTGACATGAGAAAACCTTGCCTGACCATAGCTGGCTTTGAAGACAAAGATGTGGGGCTATGAGTCAAGCAATGTGAGTGACCTCTCACAGGAAGAAGAGACACTGAAGCGATTGTCCCCCAGAGCAGTGCTGCTCAACTTTGGCACCAGGAACTGGTTTCGTGGAAGATACTTTTTCCACAGATGGACAGAGCAGGAAGGGATTTGGGGGGGTAATAGTTTGGGGATGATTCAAAGGATTGTGCAACCTAGATCTCTGCCATATGCTATTCATTGTAGGATTCGAGATCCTATGAGAATCTAATGCCACTGTTGATCTGACCATAGGCAGAGATCAGATGGTAATGTGAGGGATGAGGAGCAACTGTAAACCACAGATTAAGCTTCATTTTCTCACCCATCCTTCTTCTCCTCTTGCTGTGAGGCTTAGTTCTTAATAAGCCATAGATCGTACTGGTCCATGGCCCAGGTGTTGGGAGACCCTTGCCCTAGAAGCTTCAGAAGAAGCATCATTCTTCTGACAGATTGATTTTGGCCCACTGAGACCCCAATTCAGGTTTGTGATTTCCAGAACAATAAGGTACTATACTTGTGGTGTTTAAGGTCACCAAATTTGTGGTGATTTTCTTTTTACAGTGACAACAAGAAACTGATCCTGTTGCCCAAAATACTACATTGTCAGAAGTTATGAAAAGGAATACCCGAGACACCATCTTAGAGTCTGATTTTTGCTTTTGACAAACCAAGAGGAATTAGATTTTTGTCCTGTTTCTTTCCACAGTGACAGAGAGAAGAAAACTGACACAGAAAGATGTTTCATAATTATTAGATGATTCAAAAAAATGAATGCAGACAGACGGCGTCCCTCCAGACTGAGTTAATGAGGGCGCTGAAATTGATCACTAAGTGAAATCTCAGACTGTGAGTCTTCAGATGACAATATCCTAGATGAATTTTCTCAAACTCAAGAATCAATGAGTAAACAATGCATTTTTAAGGAGCAACAGGACAAGTGGTGTGTTCGTCTAATTAGTCATTCATCAGGAAGGACTTCATTGTGCAATATTTTGGGATGAGAACCCTAGATGTTCTGTTTTATTAAAGGATGTGCAATAGTATTCTTTCCTCTTTTGTGAGGCTTGTGCACCAACACATACTCAATTTAGTGTGTAAATGGACATGTGCAAAGACCGATGTCAAGTATAGGTGACCAGAAGAAAATATATGAAAAAAAAACATTACTAGGTTGTACATTAATATTTATAAATCTAAAATGACAATTCTTTTGCAAATATGGAGTAGAGATGACTCTTCGTCTCTGTCTTTTACACAATGATGAGCTATAAAATGTTTCAAAAAATATCTTTAAGTATTGCATTTTGAATTTGCAAGTACAAGAAGGGAAATGATGAGAAGCTAGACTCCAGCAGAGATGTATTCTGAATCTGAAACCCGTATTTTCTAGACAGACACATTCAAGGCTCAGGTGTGACAGCTGATGAGAATTTAGTTTTTCAGAGAATGCTGCCCACTTCAACTATATATAACTCTAAACCTAGAAAATATGCAGCAAAAATTTAGCTGTGCTATCTTATGTTCTTACAAGAAGATCAAATACAGTTGTTGGTCTTCACTCTCTATTCTTATTTTTGTAAACTTTTCAAAAAAGAACTTAGCATATTTAAAACTGGTCTATTGGTCCTAGAGGTGTATGATAGTGACTATTTTCCTTTATATATATATGTAACTTTTTTGAAATAGGGTCTCACTACATAGCTCAGGCTGTCCTTGAACTCATTATGTAGCCCAGGCTGACCTTGAACTTGTGGAGATCCTCCCATCTCAGCCTCCAAGTGCTGGGATTGCAGGCATGCACCAAAGTGCCCGAATCCTTCATATACTGATGACTGAAACAATCCTCCCTCTCTCTTCTTTTTGTTAGAATAATGGCCCAGGACTCCGTGGGCTGAGTTTCTGTGTGGGGGTGCACTGAAGATGCTGCCCCCAGGCACTCCAGAAACTCCTGTGCTCAGGCACACTTGGGACTCTGTTCAGCTGATACAGACCCAGCCTTTCAGGTGGTAGAGGGAGCGCAGGACAGAGGCAAACTCGGCGTCCCCTCTATCTTTCTTTACTCTTTGTTTCATTTATTTGATCACCCAGAAGAGGTTAGTGTAGTGCTGCCCACTATCTCTGAGACCCTTGCAGAAGACCTGTGGCATTGAAGGTCTTAGGGATGTGAGTTGCCTTTTTCATTGAGCTGACATTTGCACTCATTGTTGTGTTATTGCAACAACGGGTGGAACTTCTGGAGCCTGAACATGAACCAAGGCTGTGCTCCTGAAGATGCCAGGACCATCTAGTAAATAACGCAGTGACTATCATCTCTTTAGCATCCTGGGAGGAGGTAGGCAGTTCACGCAGCCCTATGCTACATGCTGAAGGCTCGGCTTGTGGCGGCTTGAGGCATCTGTGTGCGTAGTGTATTCATCAAGCTTTTTTTCACGAATTGCCAGATTTAATAACTGAAAGGATGCTTGATGGACTATGGTTTATTCAGATTTAGGTGTCTGGGAGATATTTTCTTGAAAATAAACCAACTGAGGCTGTTGAAATAATGGATCATATTTGATGCGAATGATAAAGTTTGAGCTTCAAGTGAGAATCCGAAGTTTGAAAAACTTGTATCTGTCAGTGTGAGTTTGACGGTTTCCTAATGCTTGAAGCCTTTTCTGATGAGATCTGTGATGGTCTGAATAAATGTGATTTCGGGTATTAAGGAAGGAGCTGTATCAACCTTTGGAAGATCTGCATAATTCAATAAATCACTGTGCTCGAAATGACTAATGCGTGCTATGCTCATTTCAGAAGGCTGCCAGGAAAAGTACCACAAACCAGGAGCTGAAACAATGGAAATGTGTACTCTCACAGTCCTGCAGGCTGGAAGTCCAAGATGACGGTGCTGGCAGGATTTGATCCTCCCAAGGGACGTGAAGGAGGATTTGTCCTCTGGCTTTTGCCTAGCTTCTGGCGGTTTGCTGCCAAGCTTGGTGCTTCTTAGCTTGTAAATGATGACCTCACCCCTGTCCTCATCCCTACATGGCATTCTCCCTGCGTGTCTGTGTCCGTGTTTTCCCTTCTGATAACGATACCAGTCTTTTTGGATTAAGGGCCCACTTTTCTGCTGTATAATGTTATTTTAACCATACTAACTAACCTGCAGGAGCCCTGTTTCCAAATAAGTTCACTTTCTGAAGTGCTTAGGGGCTAGGACTTCAACACACAGATATTTGGGAGGACAAACTCCAATCTGTGATATATGATATCACCAAATCATGCATGGCCAAAAGAGCTTTTCAAAGTATAAGAAGGACCAATGGATTTTAATATAAGTGAATATGGAAAGTTCATGGATATAGCTTCATAGTGTAAGTGACCTTTAAGAAACCACCAGTGTTGCATCTGGTGTAGTATCAAAGAAGATGCAGCTATCTGAGTGGGCTGTGAAGGCATTTTTCTTCTTTACAACTACGTATTGTTAAAGCCAGATTTTCTTCATACGCTTCAACCAAAACAACCCATGGAAAGCCTGAGAGCACAGCAGATATGGAAATCTACCTGTACTCTATTAAGCTAGACATTAAAGAAATTTAGCAAGTAAATCAACACACACTTCTCACCAATGTTTTTAAAAAAATGTTATGTTAATATATAATGGATTTATTGTCACTATTTTAAATAATATTTTTTAAATTTCTCAGTTTTAATTTTGTTTCTTTCTTTCTCTTTCTTTTTTCTTTCATTTTTTTTAAATGAAAAAACTGAAGTGTAGATTCCCACTGTGACAAATAACACTTGAGCTGAGCATGGTGGCACATGCCTGGGATCCCAGCTACTCAGGAGGCTAAAAGAGGAGGATCACAAATTCAAACCTGGCCTGGGCAACTCAACAAGACCCTACCTCAAAATAAAAAGAAGGACTGGGAAGGTAGCTTAGAGGTAGCACAGGCCGTGGGTTCCATCTCCAGCTCTAGGGGAAGAGTCCTTTGTCTGATGCATTCAACTCCTACCCCTTTCCTGTGCTGCCTTATTCTTGCATTGTTTACCTGGCCACTTCTGTTATTTTTACCTCCCCTCTTCCTATCTGTGAACAGGTTCCTTTCACGTTCTCAGTTGTATAAAGTTTACTCCTAGCTGAGCGTGGTGCCACTTGCTTGTACTCCTAGCCCTTTAGGCGGGGTAAGATGGGGGCTGGGGCAAGAGGATCGTAAGTTCAAGCCCAGTCTGGGTACCTTAATGAGACCTATCTCAAAATAAAATAAAAAATAAAAACTCTGGAGATATAGCTCAATGTGAAAGTCCTGGGTTCATACTTCAGTAAAAAACAAAACCAGGGCTGGGGATTTAGCTCAGTGGTGTAAGTGCCTACCTGGCAGATGCAAGGTTGTGAGTTCGATCCCCAGTACCAAAAACAAAAAAATAAACAACAAAAAACAAAACAAAACCTCCTATAAAAGCTTTAGTGGTGACCATTTAATTTTTAAAAATATATCCTCTAGTATATTTAAAAAATATATCCTCTAATGTTCCCTACACCTCATTCCCAGATGAGCTGTTAGTAGTTCACCCTTCTGGGTAGAGAGGTGATGTTCTACTCACTGACTTTTTGGAGCATGTTGGTGGGAGGAAAGCATAATATGTGACTTGCTGCAGCTACCCCAGGTTGCTAAAGTGTATTCTCTAGTAATTCTTTCAAAGAGAGTACACGAGAAATAAATTTTCTGGATTCTTCGATATCAAAATGTCTTTGTTTTTCCTTCAAAATCAAATGACGGTTTGGTTCAATACCAGATTCAAGGCTGGAAGCCATTCTCCTGCAGGGCTCTTATGATATTGCCTTGCTGACTTCTAGCATCCGTCACCCTCAGTGAGAAGTCTGTCATCAGCTGGATTCTTTTTTTTTTTTAAATTTTATTTAAAGAGAGAGAGAGAAAAAAGAAAAACAGAAAAAAGGGTAGAAACAATACAGAATTAAAAAAAAGTAAGAAATCATTAGTTGATAAATTACATATTGTCTTCTTACATATAGTTGTTCAAGTTACAAAATTAAAGCACACAAAGTGGACATTCAAACAGTGAGGCTGCAAACAGTTCTGTTCAACAATCCAACAAAAACTTAGCAACACGGTTATCCATCCTACACACTTAAACATACATGCAGTTATATCCTTTAGAGCACTTTCTTTTCCTCCTTTTGCTTTTCAAGTCCATTATCTGTTTAGTTATATCACGTTTCAGCTTGCTCAGTACCTTACTGATCTGTTTTGTTGTTATTTACTTATTTATTTTATTTTATTTTGAAGGTAGTAACAGCAGAATAAGATGGAACAAAGCCAATTGAGACAGTGTAGTGACACTGGTACACAACTTCACAGCAGGTTACCAGGATAACAGTAATAGGTATAATAGTATATCTTGTTTTCTTCACAATAGTTGTTCTTTCAACCAGGTACAGCAAAATTGAAGGAAAAATCGAACTTATAAAAACAGAATATTGAATAGAGCAATACCATTAATCAGAACAGAGTAAAACAGTGATAAAAATATTTGTCTTCAAAGAGATGATAGAAGGAAATCCCCCTTATTTGCTATACTGCATATAGTCAAACTTGCAAGAGATGCTCAGATCTCTGGCTCTCACTTGCTAACAGCAGGGTGGTGGTGGTGGTGGATGTTTGATTCTTAGCCTGCTCACAGCCACTTACCAGGGTGGTGAGCTGGCTGCTTGTTTTCCCAGCACCCCAAGTTCCAACGTGGTGTGGATCTCAGGAAACGCTGATGGTTCTCGCCCTGGAGCAGCCACAGCTTGCAAGGCCACAGCCACTTACCAGAGTGGCGAGCTGGCTGCTTCTGGATTCTTGTTCCTTGATAGGTGATTTCTTTTCTTTCTTGGGAAGCCTTCAGGATTTTTATTTCTCACTGGATCTCCACCATGTTACCACAATGTATCTAAGAGTGCGTCTTCTCTCAACAGCCATGCTGAGGAATCAATTGTTAGGCTACTTCTAAGTCTGAGAGACCCAGGTCAGAGAATCTGATTATCCTGGATTAAGTGTACATTCCTGAACCAGTTGGCTGAGGTTGAGGCGAGAGTGGGGTGGCGTTACGCCATTCAGATTAGGCAGAAGCTTCTTCCTTTTTGCTTCATATGGATTCCCAAGAACAAGACCATCTTGGAGAGGGAGTATATTGGCACAAGTGCCCCATGGCAGGTACCAGATATGTGGGAAAACATATTACTATCTTTCATAGTTCCTAGAAGAGGAAAGACATGGCTTTTTCAAATTTGTACATGTTAAAGACTAGAATAAATGGAATGTATGTGCCTCTGCTCCTTGGCATAGGATTAATGAAGGGGTCCAAAGACTCGGGCAGTAGTACCATTATAATGGGTTTGGTAACCAAGAACTGCGAATCCACCAGCTGCCTGTGTTTCCCAAGAGGACCCTACCTGAGTAAGGCCACAGGGTGATGGATGTGTCAGTATCAATGAGGAGCTCATAGCAGCTGTCTCCATAGATTGGAGGTCACCATAGAAAGCACTATCATGGGATGGGCTCTACAACATGATGAGGACAGTCCCCCAATTTTCCCCCAAGAAAACCTGTGGTCATTTGCCATGGTAACTCCTTAAGAAAGGAGAACATCTAGACTTTTTGAGTAATTTTAGATAAGCTGACACTGACACCAGGGACCTGGGATGTCACTATTGGTCCTTCACTTAGAGTAAGGGCTAAGGAAGTCAGGGGATAACTGGAATTTGGGCCCAAGAATACATGTCACTGTGCGTATGTGTCTGTAGATCTGCTCTGAAGCTATTTCCTAGGGTGTTTATCAGGAAAGACATACTTGGTAGCCGGGACAAACTTCAAATTGGCCTCCTGAGCTATAGATAAAAGCCATTATGGTAAGAGGTGCCAAGTAGAAGGCCCATTAGCCAAGATGGTAAATCAGAAGCAATTATGTGTTTCAGGAGAAATTGCAAAGATCAGAACTGCCAAAAATGACTTGAAGGATATCCAGGTAGTATTTGCTACCATGTCCCCACTCAGTGCACCTACCTGTCCTGGATGGATGTGGACAGGCCAGAAGCTTACAAAGGGGAGCCCAAAGCGCACTGCTTTGCTGGAAGCAATGTATCTACTGGAGCAGACTAACAAGGTCTCTGGAAGTTAGTTTGTGACTGTTGATTGGGTAAATGTATTTTTTCTGGTTCCATTATCAGGGAAGGTCAAAGCTACTTGCTTTCACATAGTAGGCACAACAGTACACATTTACGGTCTTGTACCAGGGCCACACCAAGCCTCCCATGCTTTCCGACATGATATAATCCATTGGCATCTTGATGGTCTAGACATTCTGCAGACCATTTCATTGGTCCATAATATTAATGACATTGTATCAATAATGAATAGGAGGTGCTCAGCACCCTAAATACAGTGATGTCTCTGTTCATGAACACTTTTTTTTTTTTAACAGACCCATTCGGCCAAATTTTTTTGTTTGCAAACTCTGCACTGGTTGACAAACACGACCTTGGCCATCTTTCCTACACAAAGGAAACATGGTTTTCTTTCCCCAAATCATAGAACAAATTAAGCTTGCGAACTGAGGTGCCTCTGTATCCTAGATAGATATGTATGATAGAATAAGAGATAAATCCCACAAAGATTCAGGGCCCTGCCACACTGGTGAGGTTTATAGGGACACTGTATGGGGGAATGCCAGTACATCTCCTCTAAAATAGGGACAAGTTATTGGATCTTAACATCTTAGCCCTGAGAAACAGACATAATGTCTGGTGGATCCCTTTGGGTTTTGGAGGCAACATTTAGCCCACTTGCTGATATCGTGCTGGCTGACTTACTGGATAAAAATGGTAGACAGACAACAAGAGAAGGCTTTGCCATGGACCCAGGCTGAGGCGAAGCAGGGCCTGCATATCCAGGAGGCACAGGACAGAGGGCCCAGAGGAATTTAGGGGTTCACAAAAGATTTTTAATTTATTTTAAAATCAAAAGAAAAACCAAATAGGAAAATAATGAGCTCATTAACAATAGTCATAAAATGTAATTTTTAATATTTGTTAATGAAAGAAGGAGACCACAAGGGCAAGAACGCCTAATGCCCATTAAAACCATAATGTAAGTTTTACAAACATAGCAGGGCAGAACACCCTGGAACTGTCCTTTCCAAACTGATCTCTAGCTCAGCTCGTAAGTGTGGCCTCAGGAGGTTCTCTAGGTCCACCCGAAGGAAGAACTGGGCCGGTCCACCAGTAGGTTGACACAAGACACAGTCACTCCTTTGGCTCCACGGGGAATTGGTTCTGGGATGCCAGCAGGTACCGAAATCTCAGGAGACTCAAAGTCCCATATATATGTAGTGTTTGCATAAAACCTATGTAACTCTCTTGCACACTCAAAATCATTTGCTAGATTATTTATAATGCCTGCCACAATGGAAATGCCATGTAAATAGCTGGGCTGTATTGTTTAGGAATTATGACAAGAACGATCACATTCCGTTTAGCACAGACGTAGGTTTGGGGGGAGAGATATGTCTGATCTGTGATTGGTTCAATCTGTGGATGCAGAAGGGCCAGTTTTTCGGTACTGTCCAAGCACGAGCTGTTGCTGCCTACAAAGACGACAGTGGAGGAAAATGCTTCTAGATGGGCAGAAGTGTGATCCGCTCCCTGGCTTACGATGCACAGGAAGGTATGGGAAAGGTTCTCTCCTTGGCAGGGTGGATGATGTGGCTCTGTTTTCTGGGGAAATTGGAACTAAGACATGGGGCTTCTGTTCTTCTAATTCTTACCCAGTACCATCAGGTGATGGTATCAGTTTTGATACCCCCATTTTATAGATAGGAAAATTGAGGTCCAGAGGGGCTTAGTAACTTCCTTTGGGTCTCACAGCTAATAACCAACAGCCAGCTTTGGACTTGTTTTCTTACTAGGGTAGGAGGAAAAGTGCCATGCTGGACCTCTGAGTTTAAATCCCTGCAATGATACTGATATCCCATGGGCCACGAGCCAGTTCCATCTGGGCTCCAGCTCTGTTTCCCCTTCTAAAACACAGTGCTCAGCTACATTATCGCCTACACCTCTTCGTGCTGCAAGTTACTTGATTCTTCTGGGCCTCCCAGGGGTTCAGAGACTGGGTATAAAAGGATCCAAATATGAATAAGCCATAGTTCCCTCTGCGAGCGACATCCATAAAGATTGCATTCTTCACCTACCTGAGCAATTATGGGCTCGGAGGTTTTTAAATAATGATTTCAGCATGTGCTTTGTATAAACAAAGGCTGGGGCAGGGGGAGATGAGAGGAATGTGGGTCTGGCTCGTTTGTGCACCTAAAAATAGAAACGTGAAAAGTTCTATAATGATGAGGCAGAAACTTAAAACAAATTTCTCGGAAAATTCCTTCCCCGTCCCACATCGCCCAGGTATTTCCCCCCTTTTCTGCCTCGTGCAGATGGAGCGAGGAAATTAGGGCGCGGGGCGTGTGTCACAACATATACTTCCTTCCTGGCGCTGGGAGGGAAGGGCTGTGCAGACCGAATCAGGAACAAAACGTCTGTTCAGGAGCCTGATTCAGGCTGACACGGGCCTTTGAGCTCCCTGAGTGGCATTTACAGCCACAGATATGGAAAAGAAAATAAATCTCCCAGGCCCGGCATCTTGCTTTAATTAATAACATAATCAAATTTCTGGCCTCGCAGAATGGAAGGATTTCAACACGCAAGGCCTCTCTGGCAACTGGGCAAGAAGTGGGGCCCCTGACCTGGCAGCCCTAAAGTGATGGGCTGACCAGGCAGGAGGCCAGGGAGGACGCTGGGCTTCTGGACCTGCAGGAGGTGGCCCGGGGTTCAGAAGTAGAGAATCAGGAGAGAGGGAAGTGTACTGATGTTCGTAATCCCTGGTGTTATGGTGCTGTTATGTCCTGGACTTTCACTTTTATTTTCCTACTCAATTTCTGTGAAAAAACGAGGGAGACTGTTCTTCCCATTCTCTGGATCAAGAAACTGAGACCTAGAGCAACAGAGTAGAGCCGTGACCTGAATGCGGGGCTAAGTTAAGCACATGGGACAAACTCATTGAGGGACAGAGCACTATATCTTCTATTGCTGCCCAAGACCTGTGGTAGAGGGTAGAGCTGGGGACCCTTTTAATCAGTTACAGATCTCTGTTTTAGCCGTTGTGGGCTCTAAGGAGCCGTTGGGGGTGGAGGGCCAGAGGCTAGATTTTGAATGTAGAGAGAGATGGGGTACCGAGGAAGGGTGAGGAGGTGTGGCAAGGCTGAATGGACAGCCATCTGCGAGGTCTCCATGACAACCTCTCCGGCCGCACAGTCCACTGGCCAGGGGAGGAAGGGAGGGAGTCAGCCACGCCTACTGGCTGGGGACTCACTGGTGCTTGAGGGGCTGAGCCACGCTGGAGCAAGGTCCAGGTTCCTGCCCCTCACTGCCCATGTGAGCGGCCTCCTTGGATCTGCCTGGCTCCTGCACTTGGCTCTCCCTGGAGATTCCAGTGAGTACGAAACTCACTGGAATGTAGGAAATGGTCAAATCAGGACCTGGCAGCATCTGCCTTTCTATCTCTTCTCCCTTTCTATCTCTGCTCACCACCAGCTGCCGTGGTGCAGTCACAGTGGTCAGAGTGCTTTCCATCCTTCAAAGCCACCTCCTCCAGGGGTCTTCCAGGCATCTCAGCTAGAAATGTTTTCCCCACTGCCCGTCACCTACAACACACAGTCTCCCCTTTCTCATTGCTGGGCTGTGTTTTGCCTTAGGAGTGAGTCAGGCATCCATTCAGATCCCTCACAGGTCCTGCTTCCCTTCCAGGGTGTGTTTAGTGATCTCTGCCTCTTCCTTTGCCTCCCTTCCCCTTCCCTCCTCTCCCCTCCCTTTCCCTCCCCTTTCTTCCCTTCTCTCCCTTCCTTTCCCTCCCTTCTTCTCCTCTCCTCTTTCTTTTCCCTTTCCTTCTCCATTTTGCTGTTCCCTTCCCTCTTCCTTTCTTCCCCTTCCTTTTCCTTTCCTTCTTTCTTTTCATTCTTCCCCTCCCCTCCCCTTCCTTCCCCTCCCTTCCCCTTCCCTCCCCTCCCCTTCCCTTCTCAAAGTTCTCCACAGCAGAAGTGTTTTTTTAGCCCTGACAATCGAAGCTTCCATTTGCTGAGTGATTCCTTGGTGACCTACCCATGACACAGGGTGTAAATATCTGACTCTTCACAAAACCCTGTGAGGTTGGTGTTGCCTCTGCTCCCTATTTTATAGATAAAGGATCAGAAGCAGACAGAGGTTATGCAAATTGTCCAAAGCCATTAGCTAGAGTCAGAACCTGGGCCAGAGCCCAAACTGTGGCAGCTATTTTTAGATAATTGTGTATAATTGTGTGGCAGCGCTTGGAGCAGTGCGTGGTCTGTAGCCACAGATTCTCAAGTGTTGCTTGCGTGTGAATTCCGCATGAGACTGATACTGAACGTAGTACTGAGTTTCCGTATTTACTGAATGAAGTGATGAGAACAGGGCTGAGGAATGAACTCAGAGTAAGTTTTGGGAATTTTACTGGTGATCCAGTGCTTTATAACACATCATTCTAAAATCTGGTGATTTAAAACAAGGGTTTATTATTTTCTGTTGCGATTTTGAGATTGTGTCTGTGGACTGGCCGGATTTAGTGGGGGGATTCTAGCTTGAGGTCTGTCCTAGGACCATAGTCAGGTGGTAGCTGGTGCTGGAAGAATCTGAAGACCTCCCTGGGCTGGACATCTAAGATGGGACCCTTGTGCACATGGCTGGGATCACAGTGGGATGGCTGAAACAGCCACAGGCTGGTTGGCCAACTCTCTCACCATATGTGCTCTTCCTGTGGTTGGTTGAGCTTCCTGACAATGTGGTAGACTTGAGCTAGTTGTACTTACATAGCATTTGGCTTCCCTCAGGGCAAGTGTTCTGTGAGGACCCAGCTAGAGCTTGGAAGTCATATGACAGCCTCTGACTTTGCATGCCACCATCTTGTTGCATCAACTCCTGGGGAAACTGTGCTTATTTTGTTCATTGGTGGTTTAAAGGCATCTTTAGAGAAAGGTTACCATGAAAGTGATGTTGAATCATGGAGGACCCAAGGGCTACTGTCATTTTGGTATGTCTGGGGTTGGAATCTAGTCAGGAGCCAAGGGTCAAGTGTTGATAAAAATGGAAAAACTGACATTTCTTTGGCCCCCAATGTCCCAAACATCATCAGTTTCCTAAAGAATAAAAATTTGTCTTAATTCAGATTCTAGAAATTTTGCTTATTGATTCTTCCAGATCCAACTCACCAAACCCAACTCAAGTGGATGAGTCTTCATTGTGCACCTACTATTTGCCCTGCCCTGTGAATAAAAATTGCTAACACATTTGAGTAACATTCTTAGCCTCTATGTCATCTTGAGTCCCTGCTCTGTAAAAAAGACCTGAGTCAGAGGATGTTGTTTTTATCTTTGAAGAACCTACATTTAATAGCAGAAATAAGACTTTTTTGTTTGAGACAACATCTTGCTATGAGTTCAGACTGGACTTGAATGTGCAATGATCCTCCTGCCTCAGCCTCCTGAGTGCCAGAATTATAGGTATGCACCACCATGCCTTGCTTGAGGAAATAAGACTGGTACCTAAGGCATTTGTTCAGGAAAAATTCTGCTATCTTTTGTAGTTGTCTGTTTTGTTTTGTAGTTGTTCATTGATGTGTCGGCTGATAGAAGTTTTCCATGTCTGGTGAAGGTAGACTACTGAGTGATTGGCAGAGGTAGCTAAGCTATGTCTATCATCATCACGGGTGGTAACCTTACTGTGGGCAGTAAACACTAGGGGCTTGCCTGTAGGGTTGTGTCCACAAAATTTCCAAGAGCAGATTGAGAAGGTCAACTTTAATGCCTTTGCTTGTATCACATTTGCTAATGTTCCACTGGTGAAAGAGTCACATGACCACAGATTCAAAAAGTAGAAAAATGGACTTAACTTCTTGATGGAAGAATTTTCAGTCTTATTGAGAAGAGGCATGAGTGTAGGAATGGAAGGAATCCATAGCTTACTTTTATACTCATTCCACTGGTTTTTGCTGGTCACAAGATATCTATGGTAAGCAGAATGATGCCCCACCCACCCTAAAGATGCTGTTACTGCAGTCCTGTAATCTACAAATATGTTACCACACACAGCAAAGGGGACTTTTCAGATGTCAGGAAGCCAAGGATGTTTGGATGGGGAAGTCAACCTATGTTATCCAGGCGGACCCAATGTAATTGTAGTGGTTGACTGTCATAGGGACCCAGAAGATGTGGTGATGGGTGGTGATGGAAACAGAAAGCAGTGATGTGACTTCTGGCTTTAAAGATGGAAAAGTCTATGAGTTAAGAAATATAGAAAGCCTCCAGAAGCATGAAAAAAACAGGAACAAGTTCACCTCTTGAGCCCCCAGAGACGCACAGCCCTATCTACACCTTGATTTTAGCCCAGTGAAACTTCTGACCTCTAGAACAGCAAGGTTCATTTATATTGTTTATGGTAATTTGTTATAGCAGTAATAGAAACTAATAGATCTTACATCCATGTGACTTTTTTTCTCAAGACCAATAATATTTGTTTTGTGATTTGTCACAAGCAGGCAATCACTTCTCTTTGATTAGAGACACCAAAGCTAAGAGCTTTTAAATTCTCACTCACTATTGTCCTCAGATCCTAGAACATCAATTCTCCCTGGGAATAGTTTTTTCTTAAAACCTACTCAAGGGGAAATTGGAAAAAGCATTTTTGAAAAATCTGCACATAAAACCAGCATCAGAATGAATAGAGTTGCATGGAAGTTATGAGAAATGTACCATGTTATGTTCATGACCATGTTACATTCATAAATATCTTGATCTTTTAGAATTATTTAACTATTTAATATATATTTAATAGTTTTAATAACAACCTTAATTTTTGTTTCAAAAGAATAATGGAGTATAAAAGGTTTCCATTACCAAATTCCCATTGCTCACCTGCTGGCAGCGTATCTTAATTGCCAGCAAAGTCCCTAAGAGGAAATAAGAAGCTTCTCTCTCAATAATGCTGAATCAATAGTGACAGCCATGTCACTCACAATAAACAGAGAGCAAAGTGAGATGGCCCATAATTCTGAATGAGAGTGCATAGAGGTGCCCTCTCACCAGTTGGAATGTGCTGGTAATTCATCACAGTAAAATCACCAGCGAGATAGGGAGGTGGCCTCTCCGGGGGAATGAATGAATAACAGGGGGGTGACTTCTCCAGGCTAATGCACCCCAGGTCCTCTGGCTAGTAAGACTTCAGCCAGCAGACCAGAAAACAGAAAACACATTTGCTTTAGCTGTGAGTCAATGGGAAACTGCACAATCCTAGCTGTATCAGGCTCTCTGAGCTGGAAGCAATTTCAAAGAGCAGAAGCCCAACCTCTTCTGGGCAGATTGGGAGGCCAAAGTCAGGGAGAAGGAGTTGTCCCAGGTTACTGGGCAAGCTGGTGGCAGTGTGGGAGTTAAAGCACATATTTCTTCACTCTAGGGCCAATCTCTGGGCTGCCCCCAAAGAAAAAAGTAGAGGAGTGAAGGGAGAGAGAGAGAAAAAAAAACAGATGTGAAGGAAAATGAAAAGATAAGGGAGGAAAATGCAGAGGCAAAGGGAAAGCAGGCCCAAGGCAAGTGAAGGAAGAGAGAATTATCTAGAAGGGCGGATCCCTGATGCCATGTGAATGGCAGCCACAGCAGGGTCATCTAGCAAGATCAAAGCAAAAAGGTGAGTCCCTAAAATAGAATGGCAAGGAAAAAGAGGCAAGGACAAAAATAGTGGGAAGTCCTGTCATACTGATGCGAGATGACAGAGCACCGCACCTACCTGGTGTTTGTCGAAAGGCTGAGGGAGAGCAAAAATATAAACACATCTGTTTGTGAAATCTTGTGGAAGACACCGACTGTGTGACCTCAGGTGAGCCACTTCTCCTCCCTGAGCCTCTGCTTCCTCAACAATAAGATGAGAGGGCTGAGCCAAACGAACAAGATCTCATGAGCAGATGACATTGGGGGAAGAATTGAGATGGCTAGAACCAAAGAAAAAGGAAACCATTCTGTTGAGGAAACTCCCTCCGTCTATTTCCCTATTGCCTTCACCGACTTGAGCTAACCATGGTGGAAGCTTGACCCAAAAACCTGGAACCACGAGCCCCTCTGCCTGAACTGTCAGGATGCTTTCGAGTGTGAAATTGCTTCTCACATGCCTGTGCCCTGCCCGCTGGGCCAGACCCAGGTCCCAGAGTCCCAGGACGGCACCTCTCGATGGCTGCTGAGCAGCCCGGGGCCAGCAGGATCAGACAAATCCCATTTCTGTCTCATCAGCCACTCATTTTCAGAAGTCACCCCCTCGGGAGCTTGTTGAAAGGCCCTTGGCATCCCCACGAGGGGGGCTCAATTTGCCTTTATGAATGAACTGCTCCAGAGAAATCAATGAATGTGTCACTCAGGTCAAGTAAACAAATGTGTTTGCTCCTTGGGGCCTGGAGAGGGCCAGTGAGCCTCCCTGTGGGCAGCAGGGCAGAGGGGCAGCAGGCTTCGGGCTTCCGAGAAGCAAGTGCTTTGTCTGGGCTGAGCCTGGCTTTAGGTCAGTCCTGTGGGCAGGGCACTGGCATCCCAGTGAGCTTTTGGCTGTCCCATGTCCACCTCCCTGTCCCCCTCCTCAGCTGGGGGAACTATTCCCAAAGTCAGGTGGGTGCTGCTTCCCGGGTTTTTTATGCTTGGAAACAATCTACAGAAAAACCTTTCCCAATGTATGCATTCCTACCTTTCCTCTTGTTCACTGATTGAGAGGACACTGATTAAACCTTCCAAGTGCCAGTTATAAATATGCAAGGTCAGGGACTCAATAACGCAGGAGACATGGGTCCATCCTCTAGAGACCTGTGCTGGGGTTCCTCCTACCCCAGAGTCACCGGAGAAGCTTTGAAACACAAAATACCCACACTGCGTCCGTGTGGCGTTGGCTGTCTACTTGTGCCCACTCATCTTTCCCTGTATATTCCATCTTACATTGTACTGTTCCCATCCAACTGTTAGTTTTCTTTTTTAAATTTTAAAAATTCTTATTTGTTTATTTATTTTTAGAGACTGAGTCTTACTAGGTAATTCAGGCCAGTCTTGAACTGACTGTGGAGCCCAGGCTGGCCTCAAACTCAAAGCAATCTTCTCGCCTCAGCCTCCAGAGTGCTGGGATTATAGGCGTGTGCCAACACGCCAGATGAAATTGCTAGTTTTCAAAAGTTGATCTTTTGCTGTTAAACATGTAATAGGTAGGCTTTAAAACCCCCCCACAGATGTTACATCACTCTGACTCAACAGTCAAAATGCTGTGCTGATAGGTTCACGCAGTTGCTGTGCCATTTGAGCTTCTTCTGGTACTGACATTGGACAGAAGTTTTGAAATCAAGTTCTGAAAGATTGCCAGAAAGTGAGGCAGCAGGTCCTCTGTGGAGAGGTTTCTACTTTCCCAAAGACAAAGTTCCCACAGGGGAAGTGAGTGCATGCCCAATGTGCTGGTTGCCTCACGCAGACTTCAGGCCCCGTTCTTTCCCCATGTGTCACAGCAAGACGCTTCCACAGCATTAGCCACACTCAGTGGGCCCGGAAGGTGACATGGTACGGCTGCAAAAGTGGGAGTCAGAGCTGCAGGAGGTAATCTATGCTGGTAATCTCAGCTACACCGGTGGCTGTGGCAGAATTGCAAGTTCGAGACTAGCCAGGACACTTTAGCTAGATTCCCCGTCTCAAAATTAAAGAAACATGCAAGATGTAACTCAGTGGTGCAGCCCTTGCCTAGCATGTGTGAGGCTCTGCGTTAGATCTCCCATAATAAAACAAAGCAAATAAAACAAACAAACAACCAAAGAAAGGAAGGGGAAAAAAAAAGGAAAGCATTTGTGTGGATCCTTGAGATCTCACATCTAACCCTCCCAGGTGAATCATTTACAATTGCTTCAGAGAAAAGTTCTTTTGCACTATGAATATGGTTTGGAAGCAATGGAAGGTTTTCACTTTTGTCTTGAGGTATATTAAAATTAAATCTAAATGAATTAATTTCAGATGATCAGATTTTTTGTGATAAAAAGACTGTCAACAATTTCTTATCTCAAAACAGAAAGATAAGAGATTCAAAGAGAGAGTCTTCAGAGTCTTAGGTTCCTGGTTCCAACTCTTCTGAGGCTTGGTTATTTGACTGCTAGCTTCCATAAGACATTCATATATATTCATTTTTTTAAAAAAAAATTGCCCTGTTTGGCTAACCAAGTTTAGATTGGGTTCCTGTGGCGATTTGCAACTAAAGAGAGCCTTAATGCACAGATGTGAGAGGATTCTATATTTCTCAGCTGAAATTGGCTGGCTTTTGGCTGCAAGTAACTGAACTAAAAGGGGTTTCACACTGAGAATGCACCTGTCATTTAACAACAAGTCTGGACGTTGATTCTACAGGGCACAGTGACATTACCAAGAGTCTGGAGTTCTTCAAATGTTGGCTTTTTCCCAGGCTAGTTCTCTTGTGGTCACAAGATGTTTGCTACAGCTGCAATCCTCACACACCCTCCATGAGCAGGAAGCAAGCCATCTTCACCACTTTTGTTTATTTTAATCAGGGAGGAAAATTTTTCTCAGAAGTCACCTCTGTCGGCTTCTTCTCCCTATGGCTTTCCTTTGGAGCAGGATCCTATGTTTGAACTGTTGTCTGGAAAGTTCTGGTTTCTTCTATTTCTTCCCACCCCAACCATCCCTCAGCAGGCTGGATTTCTCTGCTGGTTGCTTTGGGGAAGGGGTATCACTGCAGAAATGCATAGGAAAAAGGAATGAATTCTTGGGCTTGTGTTTCAAAAGCTTAGACCAAAAAATGACTCCCAGGGATGGAGGAAAAAAGGAGAGAAACTGAAGGAGAGAGGTTGATGGGAAGGGCGACAGGAAGTGGCCCTGTAGTGACCCCAGGGGCATGGGAGGAGTCAGGTCCCCCCTTTCGGGGACTTTCTGCAGACAGTAGAGTGCAGCGCAGGTGTGCTGGGTTGGCGTCCTATGGGGTCTCTCCATGAATAGTGACAGGAGCATGGTGCCATCTGTGTTCTTGGAGATGTTCTCTTTTGACATCTCAGGACACCCAACCATGAGACACAGAGCAAAGCTAGGGCTCCGTGGGAGCAGGAACCGGTGAAAAGCAGGCCCCAGCCTGTGGAAGGCCGCTGCTTTCTGGCTGGGTGGGGAGAGCTCATATCCATGACACTCCCAGGGCAAGATACCATCTGCCGAGGACAATGTAAAGAATGCTGGTTCCCTATTAACTGGCATCTGGGTATGGAGAAGGGCTCTTTCCCCTTGTGAAGTTTAACCTGTATTTTATTTTTCAAAATCTTTCAGTCATTTTGCAAATGACGCATGACCCCATCCCCCTTTGTTCCCCACTTGCTAATAAAAGTGGATCAGTCGCAGAGATGGGTGAGCCTGTTTGCTAGAAGCGAGCTCCTCCTGGTCCCCTTGCACCTTGAATATTGCCTCTGTCTTTCTTTTATTCTTTGCTTTTCCACACTGCAGATATCTGGGGCTCTGATTAGAACCCAGGAGCTTGTGATCATCCCCTGAGCTGGGAACATTGCATCTCTACCTCTCTGATGACAGGGACAAGAGTGCTGGTGTCATCCAGGGGATGTGTCCCTTCCCTCACTCAGCCCTGGACAAGCCCCCATGTCTGGTGTGACTTGCCTGTGCTTTGGGCATCTCAGTAGGTCCCCCTACTCTGATGGATGAAGTCCTGTATGTCTTCATGGGTGGGCTTCTGGCAGGGGGCGCTGCAAGCGCTTATTCAGTGAGCATAGTACTGAACCCCATTCCGGTTTAACAGTAGGGAAGCTGAGGCCCACTGTCATTCCCCACTGACTTCTCATGGCATCTCAGCCCTGGGCTCACATCTTTCAAGTAGGTCACTGCCTTAGCTCTTGCAACAAAGCCAATCTTAATTTCATTCTCTCCACAGGACAACTGAGATTCCGAGGTACAGTAACTTTCCCAAGACCATGGAGTGGAGTGGCGGAGCTGGGGTGGAAACCCAGACCCTCTGACTCCTGTGCATTTTGTGAGTTTCCTAAATGACTTAATGACTGAATTAAATGTCCAAGGCCACACTGGAAATGACTGAGCTGAGACCTCAGCCCTGGCTCTTGTCCGTGCTCCGGAGCGTTCCATCCTCCGGGATCACTTGCCCAGACACCGAGGTGGCCTTGCAGAGAAGCAGCCGGAGGGCAAAGGCCCTGCTGAGTTCACTGTCCTTCTGCTCCCCCGCCTCTAGCTGCTTTGGTGGCTGGAGGTGGCACGTGGTGCCTAGGCCTGCTCCGCTGCCCCTGGAGAAAAGTTTCCACTGCAAACACCCCACTGCTCACTCGCCCTGTGGAGAGTGAAAGGCCTCGGGGGCTGGGAGGGGAGATGGGGCATCTCCGCCATCACCTGGACTACATTACCGCAACTGCCACTAATTACAGCTCGATTTCCTCCAGTCTCCATCTCCTTGGCCATTCCTTGGGGCGAATGGTATTTGACTGGATGCAGAAAGTAAATGCCAGAGGAGCCTGGGGGCTGCAGGCTGCTCCTCCCCACCTTGCTCTCCTTTCCTCAGCCTCCCCCTGAAGGGTACCCTGTTGACCGGTTCCTGGCTGATCAGCTGCAGCCCCAGAAGCTGACCCAGCATTTTCACCGGGTGGAAAACACCCTTCTGTGCTCCTGGGGAACGGTGAGGGCGTGGTGGTGGTGGGGTGGTGTCTTCCACCCCCACAGGATGCCTGCAGGTTTGGACACAGCAGTCAGGGTGGCCTGTGTTCTTGGTTCCCACTCAAGACTTGTCCTAGGTCACCTCAGGCTCCCCCAGAGTCCTCAGCTAGACAATTAGCAGTGAGAGGCCCCTACTAGGGGCCAGAGAATGGGAACGTGGTTCTCAGGAGGCTCCACTGAGAGGCTGACAGTGGTTACCTGTGACTGTGGGAACTTGGGCTCTATGGACATCCGTGCTGCCTCCTGTCTGTCCCTGAGTATTGGCCTAAAGTCACTGTTTATTGAGCATCTGTTATGTGCCAAGCCCTGTACTTCTCTCCATTCTTCATGCAGACCTGCAAAGTGAGCTGTAGTGCCCCATTTTACAGGAAGATACCTGAAGTCAGAGATGGTAAGTTCCTGGCTCAAAAACACACAGCGAGAGCCAGGAGTCAGACCCTGGTCTGTCTGAAGCGCCTTCATTCTTACACCCACACCGTGAGGGTGGGGGTCACTCCACCTGTACATCACTCAGCATCTCCTCCCGAGCGGGGCCTTTAGGTAGAAAGGAAGGGAATGAGGTCCCATCTCTTTGGAAACCTTGATTTTGTTTCATTCTTCTTTCTTTCTTTCTTTCTTTCTTTCTTTCTTTCTTTCTTTCTTTCTTTCTTTCTTCCTTCCTTCCTTCCTTCCTTCCTTCCTTTCTTTCTTTCTTTCTTTCTTTCTTTCTTTCTTCTTTCTTTCTTTCTCTCTCTCTTCTTTTTAAAAGCTAAAGATGTTGTTTTTCTTTCTTAAAGGCACCAACAAATACTTTTTTTAGCAGGGAAAAATTGGAGCATAAAAATAAATGAAAGATGAAAACAAACACTGATAATCCCAACAAGCGGAAAGCACATCTGTTCTCATTCTGGTGCGTGTCCTGGAGTGTGTGCGCGCGCGTGTGTGTGTGTGTGTGTGTGTGCGTGTGTGTGTGTCTTTCAGTGCCTTTGAAAACACTCACAGAACTTGTGCAGTGGGGCCTGATGCAGCAGACATGCAGAGCTGCTGGGCTAAAGGCCAGCTCTGCCACTTACTAATGTGACCTCAAGAAACTTCTGAAAGCTTTGTGTCTCAGTTTCTCCATCTGTAAATTGAGATAATAGCAATGTTTATTTCACAGTGTTGCCAGAAAGACTGCATGGGAAGTGTTAAGCAAGAGGCCCGTGCTGGGGTCACACTTCACAAATGTCAGCTGGGACTCTTTGGGCCAGGGTGCAATGCAAAGGGAGACAGGTGTCTGATGGCACAGAGCCCTGCAACCAGCAGGGGAGGAGATGCTAATCCCGTTCCCACACTACAAATGCCCCTCCACTACACGCATGCCAGGGGGAGAGAGGAACATGGAGCTGTGAGGGTGTCAAGAAGGAGACAGAGCCAGGCAGGGAAATCCTGGAAGGCATCTAAGTGGAGGTGACATGTGAGGCATGGCTTAAAGAACATGGAAGTGTGAACTTGGCCAGGGGGCAAGGGAAGAACATTCTCGGTAGCAGGAGGAGCATGTGCAAAGGTCCTGTGTGGAGCAATGTGGCTGGTTGAGGCTGTGAGGGAAGGGGTCAGCACATGTCCAGGCAGACGATCTAGTAATTAAACTCATTCATTCTACTCCCTATCTGGTTTTTCTGGGGCTGTGTTGAAAGGCTGAAGTTAAGACGTTTTCTCACCTAGAGCTGCTCCTTCACCCTCAGTCTCGGATGCTTTGGCATGATTCAGTGACTGTGTTCATTCAGTTTGGCTCCTGAAGGACACAGCTTCTTTGTGGAGTCAGCCAGGAACACGAGGCCCTGTCTGAGGAGGAGCCAGCCTGTTTCATCTTGCACCCCTTTCCCTGTGGGCAAAGCTGCCAGCTGTAGCTCTGGCTCCTTGGCAAGGTGGCCAAGTCCCTCCTGAGCTCCAGGAGTCCCCCCACCCTGGGCTTCTGGTTCTGGTGCCAGCCCCAGGGTGCCACATGTCAGCAGCTCTCTCCCTCTGTCCCCCTGAGCAGCAGGTCCCTTTCCAAGCTGCTTCAGGCCGTGCGAGGATCTGCCTACCACAGCCTTTGGCCACATGGGGCAGTGAGCGAGGCTCTGGCCTCCGGCTCCCCCCAGGCTGGAAGGGCTATGGCAGTACTGGACCCTAGAGTGCACCTGGCCCTGCTGGGACATCTGGATTCAAGTGAGGCCATGAGGCAGGGCTGGCTCCAGCTGGCACCAGGCAGCTGCCAGGTCTCTCTCCCGGCCATGATCAAACAGCCATATGTGGGCAGCGGCTGAGCTTCTGCAGCTTCCTGGGAGTCAGAGCTGGGGTGTGGGGTACAGCACTTATGCTGGGGTCCCCTGCTCATCTAGGTCTCCCCTCCTCCCCAGTTGGGGAGCCCCAGAGAAGGAGAAAGCAGCAGTGCAGTGTTCTGTTACTGTCGTGTGCACAGAGCTGCAATCTGGAGTAAGCTCCGAGGTCCACCTGGCTGTCCAAGCATGGTGGGTTCTCAGAATCAGGAAATTCTGACTTTACAGAGATGTTGTGACTTGCCCAAGGTCATTTGGTAGTGGAGGTGATCTCAAACCTAGATCCCTGAAGCCATGATTTCCTGTCCGAGACTCTCTTCATATCTCCTTTTGGTGCACTTAGTCTGTTAAAGCAGTCAGCAGGTATTTACTGAGTGCCTCCCGTGTGTTCTCTCTGTGCTGGGAGCTATCATGCATGCCAGCCCTGCGGGGAATGGGTGAGGCTGTCAGGGAAGGCCTCTGAACAGGGGTAATGTGTGAGGGACAGTAGAACAGGACCAGCCGTGTGAGGATCTGGAGGCAAGAGGTCCCACAAATGATCACAGCAAGTGCAAAGGCCCTGCAGTTGGAACGAGGCTGCTATGACTGGAGTAGAGTATATGAGGTGGGTGGTGAGAAGAGGAGCTCAGAGGAGTGGGCAGAGGCCAGATCAGGTGGTTTTGATGTAGGAATGGCAGGAAGATCCCAGAGAGTTTAAACTGGGACCCCCCTACTCTGCAGCTCCAAGCTGAGCTCCCAGATGGATGAGGCCCATGGAGGAACCCAAGGCCTCTACAGCCCAGGGCAGTTTCTTTTCTGCCTCATCTTTTGGAGGAGGGGAAGGCAGCCTGGTGCATCAAAAAGTCGAGAGCTGGCCATGTAGGGGCCCTGTGTTCTCTCTGACTCGTTGTGCAGCCTTGTGCCAGCCCTTCCTCCCCACCTGGCCTTAGTCTTCTCAGCTGAGAAGTGGGCGAATTGGACCAGAGCACTCCCCTTTCTGCAGGGGACACAGGAGGAGAGGGGAGAGGAAGAAAGGGGACAAACTGCAGCTCCAGGTGTCTGCATGACACCAGGTGCCTGGGGCTGTCTGGACTACAGCTGTTCGAATCCAAAGCTGCCCAGGAGGTTCCGGGAGGGGAAATGCTGGGCTCATCTGCCCTGGCACTGGCACAGCTTTGCCTTGTGTCCTAGTTCAAGGCCCCCAAACGGAAGGCCCTTGCAGTACAGGCTGATGGGCAGCAGAGGGCGCCAGCTGAATGGTCAGAGATCCCTGGAAGGAGGAAGTAGTTGGTCTTGAGTTGACACACAATGGTTGGTGGCTACCAAGGATTTCATTCATGTGGATGCTTGTAATAAAGATTCACTGTGGCTACTCTGTGCTGAGCACTGTTTTAGGTCTCAGGGAACTAGGATGCTATCCAGAAGGAATGGGAAATAGGTTTTACCTCTAATTTTTAAAAAAAGTTAGATTAATTAATTCATTATGTTTAATAGCTTTTATCTTTGATGTTTGCTTTGATTGGAGCACCAGGCCTGGAGCGTAGTCTTAAGAAAAATTCTGAGGCTACATCTTGGATCAGTGGGAAAGGGTGGTGATTGATTAGCCATGTCTGTTGGGGTAAGGCAGGAGCACACAGCTAAGCAAGCTTATTATGGGATGAATGAGCAAACTAAGATGCACAAGTTTGTACAATGACTTACCTTTGGGACATGGCAAAATGAAGACAACTTTACAGTTGGCTAAGATGTCTTTGGACCTGAGCAAATTGCATCCCTGGAGCCAGCAAGGACTCCCTAGACAATGGTACCATCACCAGTGACCATGATGGTAGTCACTTGAGGCAGAGCGAACTGGGAGCCTTCCATGATTCTGGGTGCTAAGAGGGCCAACCTAGTGGTCACTGGGGTCGGAGTAGGTCATATGAAAACCTCATTATGGGGACCCAACAGCAACCAAGCAGTGGCAGGACTTAGTCTGGACTGGGGAGCCCAGAACCCTTCCATAGTGCCTTATGTCTTGTGAGTCCCCAGTGGCTTTAAGTGGGTGGAGGGAGCCCTGACGTGCTGGGGGAGATGGAAGAGGTGCCTGAGGCACCCACTGCCTGTGCATGGGGACAGCACAGAGGCAATGCTGAGCAGAGGCACGGGCAGCCATGGGAGACTGTGGGTGTCAGTGAATCCTCGCTGCGGGGGGCAGAGAGAGCCTCCTGGATGAGGCACTTAAATGTGTTGCTCTGATTACAAAAACGAGTTGTGCTTATTGCAGACAATTTGGAGAACACAAATAAAATCTAAAAACCAAAATTCCACCAAGCTGGTAATCAATCTCATTACACAGAGACAATTACTATCAGCACCATAATCATATATTTCTGCATAGCCAAAATGATATTATGCTGCGTATAGCTCTGAATTTTCTGTTATTACTTAACGAAGTGGTTCTCAAAATGTGACCCATAACAGCAGCGTCAGTCACCAGGAATCTGGTTAGAGTTGCACATGCTTGCCCCCTTCCTAGCCTACTGAGTCAGAGGCCCTGGGGTTGGGTCTCACCGTGTGCAGCCAGCCCTCACTTGGGAGGGGGATCTGATACTCACTCGAATTTGAGAAACACTGACTTAGCGTACTAGGGACAACTTTGCACTGTCACAAATATTCTTTGACAATCTCATGCTTGATGCGGGTGTGGTGTTTTATGAGACTGAGCTGATTAACCTTCCAAAGCCATGCTTCAGCGAACATCTGGGTGCATACCAGGGGCTTGTTTTGTGAGGTGCTCTTTGAGCCAGGCCAGTGATGGGAGGCGGGGATCAGAGGGTGTTCCTGACCAGGGACTGCGTGCAGACAGAGGGACCAGAGCGCTGCTTCCTGTCTCACCCTCTCTGAATGGGGCCGGCAGAGCAGGAAGCCAGCAGTGAATGTGTCAGCATTGGTTGACAGGGACTTGGGCCAAGGAGTACAGACCTCCCAGGGCTGACGGTCCCTGCCCTGCTGGGAGGCAGAGAGGAAGCCACACTCTGCCCGCGCAGACCAAGAAGAAAGAAGTAGCTAGTGAAATGCCTTCCGCGCGTCCCTGCCAACTGTGGCTTTGAGTTGTAACTGTTTTCTTCTGGTTTTTTCTCTTTTGTGTAGAGGGAAAAGATGGGCTCATTGGTCTGTCTGAGAACATCCACTTCTGTAAACCCGGAATGCTGCCATTCATCCACCACTTTTGTCCTGCTTGCTGACCTAAGTGCGGGATTTCAGAGCTGTCTCCACAGGTCTCCCCAGGGCCTCAGTTTCAACAGCTCTCCCCAGATGCCCCAGCCCCTCAGACCACTCTCAAGGCCCCACCATGCTTTCCCTCTGGCTCAGCACATAGAGCTGGGCAGGAGCAGACAGAACTGAGGGGCAGCTCCCACCAGCCCATGTTCACTGGGGTGAAGAAGGGAGAGACAAACCATCCCACTGGAGGGGAGGGAGCCCACTCATCAGCTCCCCAGAGCACCAGGGCACTGCTGAGGGCCTGGGCTTTGGGGAGGGGCACGGCCTGGTAGGCCAAGGGTAAGGCAGTCCCCACAGGTGCCCGAGAAGGCATTCTGTTCGGGCTACAGACCAGGGCAGCCCACTGGTCCTGCTGTTCCACTGCTCATGAGACCTGTGAGTTCTCCAAGTCCTAGATTATGGCCCGAGACCCCTCTACCTGTGTCCTCTAGAATAGCACCCTATAAATATTGGCAGGATGAGTGAATGAATGAATACTTGGTACCCAGCCAGGAAGCTCAGTCTTTACCTTACCCTGGGAAGGCAGGTCCTGTTTTTCTGCGGTCTTTCTCTCCCCTTGCCTCTGCCTGTGCCTCAGATCCTGGTCTGCAGCAGTGCTCAGTCAATGTCTGAGGTGAGAGTGAGGATATTTAAAGGAATAATGAGACCATATTATACTCCACGTGCCTTGTGAGACTATCTCTGTCCCCTCTGGTGTCCTGTGTCCTTCTTCCTGTGTGTTGACTGTCTTTTGTGGCCTACAAAGCTTTGGTTCCACCTGCACCCTAAGTTCTGTGTGTGTGTTGGTGATGGTGTTCACTGTATCCTCTGTTCCCAGAGCACAGGGCTCAGAGCAGGGTCAGGTCAGGAATGGGGTCAGCCATGTGAGTGACTGTTTGAGCTGGAAAGAGAATGCCCTTTACTGGGTTGTGCTGATTTAGATTTATCACCCAACTTTGCTCACCCTGGTTCTAGAAAGGACAAGGGTATGCTGTCACTAGAAACCATGACTTGGGCAACCCATTCGGGATCCCCCCACACCTCCTGGTCTTTCAGGAGTTAGTCCTATTCCCCATTCCCCATTCCTATTCTCCAATAAATTTCCCTTCTCTTAAAAAAAAAGAAAGCAAAAGAAACCATGACTTGAGGCTAAAACAGGAGTGACTGGAACTGAGGTGAGAAGTCTCAGAAAATATGGCTGGGCCTCAGATTAGGCTTGGATGCTGTTCCTTCTCCAAGAGACTCATAGGACTGCTAGCTTCAGGGTATGGAGGGGATCTTAGGGTCACCTGTGGGACACGCGATACATGGATCACACATCTGTTAGGCAGCTTTGGCCTTATCAAAAGCCCCTGAGGTTCTGCTCACTTTCCTGAGCACTTTCTTTTTCATTCTCATATTGTTAAATTTTTATTGATTTGTCTTCAAGTTCACTGACTCTTCTTGCATCTCTCGTCTGATACTGAGCCTCTCCAGTGAATTTTTTATTTCAGTTATTACACTTTCAATTCTAGAACTTGCATGTGGTTCTTTCACAACTCATTTCCATTTGCCTGCAGAGACTGGATTTTGCTTTCCTGTTTCTTTGCATATGTGTTAATTCTTGCCTGTGTATCATGGATAATTCAGTCTGTGACTCTTGATTCTGTTTCTTGGAAGGTTGTTGGTTTTGGTTTGAATCAGTGGCTCTATTACTAGTCAGTCACCTTGTGGCCTTGGCTTTATGCTTCATTTGTGTACACTTTCACAAAACCCAGTTTTTTCCAAGCACTTCTGCCCTGGTGGGACTCAACCTCTGTATTCTTTCTTCCCTGGGGCCCTTGGGAAAGCTTGATTTTAGGCATTATCAGAGGGGTCCTGGGGGAGCCTTACTTGAAGGCAGGGCTCTCCGTATTGGTGATGTTGGTATTTGGGGCTGGGCAATTCTCTGGTGGGGGCTGTTGTGTGCCCTGTAAAATATTTAGCTGCATCTCTGGCCTCTACTCATCAGGTGTCAATAGCAACTCCACAATCATAACAATGAAAATGTCTGCAGATACTGTCATATGCTCCCATGAGGACAAGCTCACTTCTGGTTAAGGACCCTTGCTGAAGGTGTGGTCGTCACAGAATATCATGGAGGCATGTCCTGTTGTCTTGGGATATTCTTTTTAAATAAGCTGACACATCCATCCCACAGGGGCCTGGACTGAGGAGAAAATCTGTTTCCCTATTCCTTTCAAGATGGGGGACATTGCAATCTCGCATACACTGACATCAATCTTGAAGTAGTCTTGAGAATATTACAGATAAACTGCAGAGTAATTTTTAGGATGTTAAATTACCTCAATACTCCCACCTTTGTATTGTCATTTTCTCCCATCTTTTAATATGCTCAGCCTGCCAAAATGAAATTTATGGGTCTTCTCTTGCTCTCTGTAAGGGTCATGCATATGCCCCCCCCCGACTATCTTTCTGGTCTGTTTTTCATCGAGTTCTATCTAGCAGCTTCTTTGCACCTTTCCAAGGGGGCCTCTCTTGCCTTTCTCCTGTAGTCTCTATGGTCGGTGCTTGGCTGGTTTCCCTCTGGAAGATCCCACTGCCCAGAATCAGGGAGTGGTTTCAGGTAAGGGCCAGGGGTGGGTTGATGCAAAGAGGGGCTGCAGAGAGATCTGTCTTCAGGCTTCCTCTGAGCCGAGACAGCAGCAGAAATCTTAGAGGAAGAAGGAAGAAGTTTGGCTGCTGTCTGCACCTCTTGGGGCTGAGCTCAAACCACACTGGTTTTCTCTACATGGTTTCTTGGCAACGTAGAGACCAAACATGGTTAAGAAATGACAGCTCAAAATAGGTGAGGACACCACAGAGAATACGAGGGTGCTCTATCTGAATTCAGATCTTCAAGCCCCACAAGAATCTCCAAAACGACCTCATGGGACCCATTGTCACCCTAAAGAATGACAGAAGACATTAGAGGCTCACAAGGGTCATGGAGCTTTTGCATCATTTCAAAAAAGAGGAATAGTTGGAGTCTAGGAAATCACCGACCAATCATGAGGCACAGGCATGCACTGCTGGAACATTCTGGAACAGTCTGCTACTCTGAAAGTAATGACTTCTAAGAACATCTTGACAAAGTTCTCTCACTCTCCTTTTGATACAACACCTGGGTTAGGTGTTGGCAAGGGGGGCGGGACATTGCTGGCTGAAAACCTCCCAAAGATTGTACCTAACCTGCAGCCCTTAGCACAGCCCCTCCCCGGAACCATGAAGCTCTAGATGAACCCAGCGTGCGTGTCCCAGTTCCTTGATTGTCCCCCATTCCTCCTGCTGGTCCCTCACTGTTACTCTCCACCCCTGGAGTACGCTCTCCCTTGCAAGGGTCTGAGGGACCCTCACGCCTCCAGGCCCAGTTGAAACATGACTTCTTCAGCAGGCTCCTTCTTCCTCCCATGTCAGGATGTAGCACCTATCAGGGGCTTGTGCCCACATGCCCGAGTACCCTTGCCATGTGTCTCCATGGGTAGAGGCCTGTGACACTTACCCGGAGAGCAGAAGGTCTGGGGAAAGACTTTGTTTAAAAGAGACTGTACAGTTAAGGGTTTGCTCCCAAGGGCAGAATCAGGACCCATGAGTACCTAGGAGTGAGGGAGGAAGTAGATTTTAGCTTCCTTGAAGTAACACCCATTTCTGTCAGAGACTACTGGTTATCTACTCCTTCTTTTAGTAGCAGAACTGCAATTTTACTTAGCAAAATCCTATGTCTGTTATTAGCAGATCACATTTTCAACTCTGCCTTGTCACTTAATGTGACCATGTGACTATGGCCCATTGGAAGTTGGTGTGTGGGACTCTTTGGAAAGCTGTTAATCACAGTTCAGACACCTGGAACATGCCATTCCTAACCTTCCTCTATTTCCTTCTTCATACTTTGGAATGTAGACTTGACAGTGGGAGCACCAGCAGCCATTTTGGAGCATGCAGCAAACATGAGGTTGGAAGTCAGATGCCAAGATGGTGGGTTGGGGAGAGGGGACTGCATGATACTGAGGACATTGTGGGATCACCACAGGTGGTGGCCTATTTCTTGATTCAGGTGAGAAATAAACCTTTACCTTGTTTAGTGCACTGGGTTATTCAGCATGCAGCCAGACCCTGTCTTAACCAATACACAAGCTGTTTCCTCTGTCATTTTTGAGGGGACAGAAGGCATTTGGGGAAAAGACATTTTCTCTCACTCATCCTGCATTTATTTTGTGCTGTGGCCTTAAATGTGCTGTGGCTAATGGCCACTTGCTCCTCACCCATCTCTGGCTTCCTAGTGACCTCTTCTCTTGCCACTCTGCTCCGGCCTGTACCCCACATCCCTGCCTCACCTTCCCAAAGCCCCCCGCGCAGGTGCTGTGTAAGCGGGCATTTCCAGAAGGAGGGTAGCAGGGGTCACTGCAGCACAGGACAAGGTCCAGTTTCAATGGCAACCCCAGGCATTACCCTTCTAGAAAGGCCCCATCCGCGCCCCACCCCCCGGGCCCCGGGAGGCCTTCCACCCTGACCTGGGCTCCTTGTCTGCACCGGCCAGGATCAAGGCCTGCTGCTGGGCCCACGGAAAGGGGCACAGCCCTCTGAAGTCTGGACCAGGAGCTTCAAAGAGAAACCCAGGCATTCCTGCCACATCCCTGTGGGGACAAAGGGTAAGTGGAGGTCACCCCTGGCCCAGAGGGGAAACCGAGGCCGAGTGAGGAAGGGCCAAGATGGATCATCAGTTTCAATGTGCTTCAAAAGGTCCCTGCAGTGGCTGACAGCGAGTTGCATGGGGCCGAGGGAGGGCGATTACCACCTGCCCTGCTGCCCACAGGGGAAGACCAGGCCGGGGGAGCCTGAGGGTAAATGCACAGAATGGGTCACCGAAAGTGGGTCACCGAAGTGGGTCTCGGTTCAGTCATGCGTCTCTGCTGCTGGTGCTATAGCGGGTTTTGCTTCTTTGTTCCGAGTTATGTTCCCTATATTTCTACTAACGTTACATTTGAACTTGGGGTCAAGGTGAGAAAAAAATCATCCCCACAGCCTATAGGGGAATTAGGGGCTCTTGCGGCCGAGACCTCATCCCTGTCTCCTGCTCTGTGGCTGTTTGAAGGTCACCCTGCCTTTGGGACAGATGTGCCAGACAGTTGTTTCTCCATCTCCTAGAGCTCCGGGCAGACCTCACCTTCTGGGGACACTGATGCCTCCAGACTTTGGTGCGAAGGTGCTGACACTTGGGGTTGGGGGTGCAGGGGCTCTCCTTATGGGATTTGGGCATCAACCATCTGACCGTGTGACTCTAGTGTGCCCGGCTGTGGATGGGCACACTGATTACAGACAGATGTGCGGACAGTGGAATCTGGCTCAGGCCACATGCGCAAGTGCTGGAGCAGACGAGGGCTCTCCTACGCAGACGTGGGAGGCTTCTCAGCGCTAAAATCTCATTGCTAATTCTCCCACCTGACAGCACCAGGCAGCGTCAACTTGGATGAGGTCCACAGGCTACAGGGGTTGTGGTTCTGTTTCTGTCTGTGTGGCCTTTTACAAGTCACTTAACCTCTCTGGGCCTCAGCTTCCTCATCCACAAGGCTGTGAGCAAAGAAAACCCAGGGCTGGGTCCCTTCCGAGGCTGACATCTGGGCCACAGGGGAATGTGAGACAGTTGGTGAATGGAACAGTGGTGGCTACCTTGGGCAGGGCCTGACGGGGGGGCAAGGAGGGGCAGCTCTGCAGCTGTGGTCCCTGTCACCACAACTGTTTGGAGTGGCAAGGGTGGCCTTGGGGCAGGGCTCTTAGGGTGTGTCCCCAGGATGTGGACTCTGGTTTCGAAGCTCTGAATATCAGGACGGGGGTGACTTGTCACCCGCAGGAGTGAGGCGGGACCAGGAGCAAGTTGCTTCCCCTCTCCGGCCCTGCCCCTCATCTCCTCTAGGAAAGGCTGAGTTTTAAGTCTCATAAGGTCTTCCCATCTCTGGCGCCCTGGGCCCTGCACACAATGCTGACCGAGCAACCATAGCAACTGATGCGGTGGGCAACACACGGGCAGGGCCCAGAGGAGAAACTGAGGATCACAGAGGGAAGCCGCACCCTGAGGTCACTCAGCTAGCTGGAGGCAGAGTGGAGGCAGCACCCTGATCTCTCCCTAGAGCTTGCTCTGCGGCCCCCTGCCCTGGGCTGTCACGATGCTGTCCCACCATCCAGGCACCTTTTCACTCCCTCCTTGTCCCCCGTAGTTCTTCTTCCTGGCCCTGTCTTCCCCAACGTCCAGCGACACTGCCACCTCCAAAGTCCACTTAGCTGGAGAGAGGCTCACTCGCCTGCCTGGCAGCCGCCTTGTCCGCTGCGAGGCCTTCGTGGCTCGCAACCAGTTGCTGCAGAGAAACCCTGAGCTCGATTTTTCTGACCACCCGATGGCCACCGCTCCCTCTGCTTAATAAATTGCACGGGAGCCATGGGTGGGCGACGGCTGAGGCCTGCACTGGCCGAGCTGGAAATTAAAAGCAGCGGCCAAGAGTGGGTTTCAAGGCAGCAACAGGAACCATGAATATTTTACAAGAAACCGGAATTATTAATGTTTCAATAAAAACCCAAACCCCAATGTCCACGTGAAGATGACATGTGACTGAGGCCTCCAGCAAACCGCCCTGTCCTCCCGGCCCTCCCTTAGCAGCTCACGCGGTTTCGCTTAAACTGTCCCCGCCCCGCCGACCCTCAGCACCGCCCCCCCCCCCCCCCCCCCCCCCCCCCCCCCCCCCCCCCCCCCCCCCCCCCCCCCCCCCCCCCCCCCCCCCCCCCCCCCCCCCCCCCCCCCCCCCCCCCCCCCCCCCCCCCCCCCCGCTCTCAAGGGCGGTGGAGGCTGCATCCGCCCCCTCCCCCGATAATTAGCGCGGCCCCCTTCCTCCAGAGCTCCGCGCGACCAGAGAAATATTTCTGGAAGACTATTTACGAACTTCTCCATAATCATCAATCACACGGCCGAGAAGGAGCAGGGCAAGGTTTCTTACCTCAAGGAGCCTCTAATGCAGGAAAGCTATTTCCCGGGCGCAGGGGGGCGGGGGCTGAGATTTCTGCTGCCATTACTATGGAATACATAATAGCATCAATAATTAAGTATAAATTGGGTTTAATATTTTATGCTGGCGACATGTAATTTACACTCTACCCGAGAAATCAAAGGTCATGTCTGAAATAAGCCAGCGTGGGGTCAGCCTGGGTGGAATGTGCATGTACCCCGGTGGCAGCTGCAGCGGAGGAGGACACAGAGGGGGGCTGGGTGGGGAGGGCGGTGGGGGCGCGCTGCTCTGCTGCAAGGCTCGTTAGAAGAGGCCTCGGCTCCCTGGGGTGAGCTGCCAAACCCCAGTGTACGCTCTGGGGGCTTCGAGCACTGGGTGCCAGGCGGGGACGTCAGACTCTGAGACAGGTGCACCCCTGAGACCGAGAGTGACGTGTGGTTGTTACAGTGAAGAGCCAGTGACGGCTCACGGGGAAACTGAGGCCTGGAGGCGGTGTGGCCGGCTACCTGGCCTTGTCTGGTTTCAGAACCCTTGGCTGTACTGGGGACAGGTAGAGAGGTGGGTGTTTCCGGATGAGGTTTGGGCTCAGGCTGGCATTTTGTGGGGGGTGGGTAAGCAAGGGTGCCCCTACTAGGGGTGGCAGGCTGGAGATGTGGGTCTCTGTGTGGCAGTCACAGGTGAATCCTGAGACCCAGGAACGGGGGGAGAGGGAGAGACGGGAGGGGATGGGGAGGTAAACAGGGCCGAGGTGCAACGTGTATGCTCCAAGCCCTCACGAGGGATGCACTCATTATGCGTTGCAACCAGGTGCTATTGAAAAAACCAGAACCACAGTGTATTTGCTAAACTTTTCCATGGCTCCCCGCTGCTCTCAGGGGAAAATCCGGTCTTCTGCTTGCCCTGCCAAGCCCTTCACCGTCAGCACCTGCTCCCTTCTCCCTCCCCACGCCAGAAGGCAGCTGTGCCAGTGACCTGCACTATCTGGGGAGCAGGGACACTACCCCTCCTCCTCCGCCCACCTTGCCTTCCTGAGCCAGTACCTGCCCTTGCATCTCCCTGCAGGCGGACTCACCGTCCCTCTCACCTGGATGTTAGCACCAGAACCTCGTCTGTTTGACCAGCTCATAGAATGTGCTCAGTTAATATTCATCAACTACAGGATTAGAAGAATCTGGTTAATTCTAAGACATCTTTTACGTCTTTGTGGAGCCATCACTGTCTCCGCAGAAGGTTGAGCTGTCTTCTCCCCACACCCCTGTCCTTTCTCAGTCTAGGGGTTACCTTTGTCTGCCCTCTTGTCTCTCTCCTTGACCATGCTGTGTTCTCTGAGGTCTCTTCAATGCTCGTAGCAGGACCTGCCTACAACAATGGGCTGGGTCGTGGGAGCGCCCGGCGCACACCAAGGGCCAGACGGCTTTGGAATTGTACGCGTATTAACTCACTGCATCCGCATACAAACCCAGGAGACAGGAACTGTTACTATTTCACAGAAGAGGAAACTGAGTCACAGAAGGCTAAGCCTGAGCTTGTGTGCAACCGGTCCTCTGCGAGTTAGGGGTTGACCCAGGCTGGCTGGCTCTAAGGTCTGTACTGCCAGTCCTGTCATTCTGCCTGCCTGAAACTTGTCCCCAGATGTCATCCAGGGGCTGGTGTGGAGAGGGGTTTGGGCTGAACCCCTGTGAAAGGTTTTCCCTTATGGAAGGGCTTGGAGGGGCATGCATCGGGGGACAAAATGCAGACTGGCACGCTGTCGCTGGTCCTCCGGCTTCTCTAGCTCTAGCTGATCCACCCTCACCATCCTCGAATGCTGGCTAGGCTGTGAGAGTCAGTCGCCTGGTGCTGTGTGACCTTTGCCAGGTTACCTTCCCCCTCCGGGCCCTGGTGCCTCATCGAGGGGCTAGACACCGGCTCTCAAGCATCCCAGAGTGTCCCAGCACTGCGAGCTGTTGCTCTGCCTCCCCAGCTCCTGCCTGCATTCCCACTGGCACCCACAGCGGTGTGGGCACAGAGTGGTGTTGCTGTCGCTACCAGATCAGCCCTGTGTCTGGAGCAGAGTGGGGAAGGTGGCTGCTGTCCCTGGAGGGGTGGGAGGGAGCTGCAGAGCACAGGGGGTGGCTGTCTTCTCCAGGACCCAACAGCAGCTACCTCCGCCAGCCTGGCAACCTTGGCCTGGTGGAGCCCTATGAGCCCATGGAGGGGCCACCATCCAGAGGCTGAGCTTGGCCACTCTGTGGTCTCTGGCCTTTAGCGGACCATGGAGACAGCCTTGTAGCATCCCAACCCAAGAGAGCTAGAGGACACAGGCTGGCCTCAGACACTGCACCTCCATGTCACCACATCTCCCCTTCTCGGAGAGACATCCATCGCATCGTCATCAGGCAGGACTCCACCCTGCCTGCCTTTTCTCCACCCCTCATGACCTTGCATCTCTGCCCCATTTCTCAGATGAGGAAACTGAGGCTTAGGAAATGAACGCTACCCAAGGGACACAGCTATGTAAGGGCAGAGCCAAGATGAGGCCTAGGTGCCCAGCACAGGCCACTCTGCCCCCTGCTGAGCCTTCCCAGGGAAAGAGGAGCCCATGAGATCACTCCAATCATGGTCCTCCCATGTTGGCTGTGCAGCCTTGGGCAAAGCACGCACCTCTCTGAATTTATAAAACAGTACAGGCCAGGTAACTTACAGGACTACACACTTAACACTGGCAGTGTTTCCCTATGCAGAGTAACCCTGATGAAGCAGAAACATTATTTTTCTAAACTTTTTACTGAGCAGTTTTACAATTACAGAATTATTTTGAAAATCATTCCATTTCCATGACTGTTACTATCATTATTATTATGACATGTTAGTATAATTCATGCACCAGCATTGAGACATTGATATTCACTTCCTCCGTCTTCAGGAGATAAGTTGTGACAAGACATGTCAGCGCCACAGATAAGAGCCTCCCTCTGTCTTCAAACCCAACCAGCCCCGGTCCTGGCAATGTCCTGGTCCATTAGTGAGTCACCGGCAGGTGACAGGAAGCTGGAAACATCATTTAGTGCAGGCCAGGAAGGAGGGGGACAGTGTAAGCGTGGCAGGCCCCTGCAGAAGCTGCTTGCCACAGGTCCTGGTGGTCTGCTACTGTACAAGGTATTGTCCCAAACCCAGGGACGTAGGGGACGTCAGCCATTTCATCGCCATCTCTGTGCGCAGCGAGGCTGGGCTCAGCTGGGCGGGTCGTGCTGAGGCGGCTGTGGTTAGATTGTGCCAGGATGGAGTCACCGTGGCAGCTTCCTGACTCTTATGTCTGACAGTCGAGGCAGTGTCTGCTGGATCCTCAGCTGAGCCTGTGACATGTGCCTTCTCCGTGTCACCTGGGTACCGCAGAGCATGGTGTCTGGTTCAGGAGAAAAATGTCCCTGAAAGGCCAAGAGGAAGCTGCCTTGCTTTAGATAACTGAGGCTCCAAAGCTGCAAAAGGTCACTTTTCAGTGACCTCAGGCCCACCAGGATCAAGGGAGGGAATGTGGAGGTCATGGTCACAAGGTAAGAAGAAAGTGTCAAGTGGGAGTTTTGGTGGTGGCCACCTTTGAAAAGTGCAGTCTGTCACACAGGTGAGACCTGGGCCCTCCAGGGACATCCACACAGCAGGAGCTGGGAAGCCTCCCTCACTGCTTCGGGCAGGTCCGTGTTTACCAAAGTGTCCCTCCTGGGTGCCAGGCCTCAGGAGGACAGGCAAGGTAGTGTTGGGAGGAGGAACCGGACTCTCGCACCTTGCTCAGGGCCAGGCCAGAGAAGGAGTTATTAGATCTTGCCTGATAGGGTCCTGGAACACTTGTCACCATCCATCCAAATTCCTGGGAGGGCAAGAGGAAGTGCATGTCCCTGCCTTGGGGACTCTGAGACCCAGACTGTGGCCACCAAGATTCAAGGGCTTCCCCAGGCAACCAAAGGAAAGGCAGGAGTACAAGTTGGTCTCTCGGTATCTGGCCTGGGGCTTCCTCCAGGACCCAGGCTGCCCGTGACCTTGTAAAGGTGATCTCCACAGGGGTTTAGGGTCTGCTCCCTGAGCCACAGCTCTGACAAGGTCCACAAGGGTGTTGACCCTTCCTTGCATGCCAACTCCCCCTCCACCCAGGGGGATGGGCTAGAGGGCACCCCACATACTCATCTCACCTTGTGTCACTGCCACCCTTAAAGTGAGATGTGGGTCCCTGTCTCCTCTCTTGATCCTGGTTGAGCCTGTCATTGTCATCCCTAGATCCCCTTGCACCTGAAGGCCCTAACCCTCTCCATAGTCTCCAGCCTGGTAAATGTCGCCATAGATAGAGCTTGGGGGATGTTCCCTAAGACACCAGCCCCCCAGCATGGTTGTGGGTGTTCTGCCAAAAGAAGAGGAGGACTCTGTAATCACACAAGCCTAGGCAGTGACTGAGAGAAACTCCGGCTGGGAGCAGGACATCTCGGAGCATTTATTGGCCCAAACCTTTCCAGGAGGACCCAGCACCGGTGGCTGGTGCTCCCCAGCCTTTCTGACTCCTGAACCTCCTCTCCTCGTTTTTGTTTCTCAGGGTGCATCCCAAGAATGTTTCCTGGAACACATCTGGGGAGACAGTGTATGGGGTGACGTGGATGTTAAGGAGGACAATTTTGAAATAGTAATAGAAAACAGCCCCTCCACTCTGGGCCTCTGGGTCCTGGGGGAGGCAGGGGAGGTGGCTCCGCCCCAGCCTGGCCTGTGGGCTAATGATGCCTTAATGCTGTGGTCAGGCGGCCACGTGGCTGGGCTCCCTGGGCGGACAGGGCCGCATAATGGACGGTTCAGACCCGCCCGCTGACGGGTTCCATTAAATGTGGTCGATTTTTTTTTTTTCCCCTGGTTCCCGGTGTTTTAAGCTGAGTGTCTCTGGGCAGGCGTTCAAAGCCCTGTTCCAGAGCTAATCTCAGTGGCAGGGCTGGAGCAAACACGGCTGCATTAAATGACTAAATCTGGCACAGGGTGGGTGGAGCTCACTCGAGGAAAGAATAGCATCACTGCGGTCTTGGACACTGGTCAGCGGGTCTGGCTGCTCTCCCTGCCCTTCAAACTGTTGGAGGAAATTGCTGGGTGGTGTAGAGATGCTGGGGAGGAGTCTCAGGCAAAGATATTGAATTTTTGGGTGCCATGCTTTTGCTGTGTGCCTTCCAGGCAAATGCTGGCCCTCTCTGGGCATCAGTTTTTGTATTAGGATTTTCTTCTTTGTAGGCTTCTTCCTGAGATGAGATTGGAACAGTCTGAGGAACTGAGCAGTCTCTGCAGTTCAAGGGTACCAAGATGTTGGGGGTAGAGAGGAGTGTGAAGACTTCTGACACCTGAAAGTCTAGGGCAAAATACAGGGCACTAGACCCGAAGGTTAGGGTCCCGGGAGGTGGTCACAGAGGATCTGGGAGGGAAACCTGGATGGGCAGCGATAGGGGACTAAGAATGGGAGAGACACAGGCATCCAGGCTGCTTCTTTCTGCGTGGAGTAATTCGAGTCCGCCAGGCAGGTTAAAGTCCTGATTCTGCTCTTAGGACCCCAGGGAAGGTCGGTTAGCCGCTCAAGTGAGCTGGCAGGTAAGGAGAGTGGGCACTGAGCCTCGGGGGGAGTGCTGGGCTGCTGAGGCCCTGTGTTAGGCTGGGGCCTGGGAGGAGCTGAGTTTGCTGGGAAGCCGGCGCTCCAGCGCGGGATAGGACAAGGCTGGGCGGGCACAGAGGTAAGCACAGCAGCGGGAGCCCCTATTGCCCTTGAAGCCCTAGTGCGGTCCGTTGATGGGAAACTGAGGCTCAGAGAGAAGAGCTTGCTGAAAGTCCCAGGTTAGCAGAGCTGGCACTCTGTTCCCTTTGCAGCTTGGCCTCCACTGCGGGGAGCTGATTGGTCAGCTCAATGCCCCCCACAGCCAACCTGCTCTTGACTTCTGGCACTGGCCCATCAGGGGTGCTGTCATGCCAGGTGCCCGGATGAGAGATAATTTCACCACTCAGGTGGGCCAAGTTGGCCAAAATCATGGCAGCAATTCTGACCAAGCATCAAGCGATGACATTTCTCATCACATCTTAGCTTGGTGATCTTGGTCTAGCATTTGCTCTCTGACCTGACATTCACATGTGTGGAATAGGGGTGACTGACCTGAGTTGGGGACCATTCCATCAGTGGGACTTGGGTCTTCTGCAGCACTCTGTGGCTGGCACTGGGGGTCCTCTGCCAGCATCCTACACCTGCTGTTCCTACAGTGCCACCCCCTTGTCCTCCCCTACCCCTCCTCCTCTAGTCTCTGTGAACCCTTCTCATTCCTGTCCTTGAACCACAGCCACAGCCATTACGGGATGCCTACTGTATGCTGAACTGCCACAAGCTGGGCTCCAGAGGTCAGGGCAGTGCAGCTGGGGACCCTGGGAGGTCAGGACACATGCTTGGTATGAGAGGGACCTATATGTTTTCCTCTGGCTGCTTTTACCCCTTACCACCAAAGGACTGCTCTTAAACAACCCGCGATTATTCCCAGCTGGTACCGTGGGACACACGTCTCACTGGAAGCAGTTTGTGTCAGCGCTGCCTTCCTCCCGGGCTGGGGGTGGGATGGTCGCAGCAGGACCCTGCTTCCTGGGGTCAGGCTCAGGCTTTGTGTCTGCACCAGGTCCTTTCATTCCTGCCGCAGCACTTTCGGAGTCCCACAGCGGGGAGGAGGGTGGGCCCAGAAGGAGCAAGATGGACATGAGCACCCTAGGAGGAGGGGAAGGGAACACACAAACTCCACTGCCATTGCCTACCTTATAATTCCGGTGTGCTAAACTGGAAAAGGCAGAGACAGAGTGATTTGTGAGAGACTAGTGGGTGGTGAAGGAAGCTGAGCCCTAAAATCTGAAAAATCCATGCCTGTCAAGAGCTGAGTTAAAGTGTGGACCTGGGCCTTAGAGACAACATGTGCAAAGGGCCTGTGGTGGAAGGAGTTTACACAGTGTGCATGGAGCCAGTGTGAGAGCTGGAGAGACATGGAAGATGAGGTGTGAATCATTACGATAAGTTCTACCTGAAGTGCTTTAAATACTTTTCCTGGTTTAACCTTTATGACTCCTGACAGAGGCAAGAATTATTGGTATTAAACTGGCAAAATGAAAGTCTGATGGGCAATTTTAATCATGACTGAAATATAAGTTAGATCTACTGATACCATTTACATAACTGTATCTTTATTTGTCCATTGTATAGATGAAAAACCAGAAATGCAAGGTAATGGTAAGGATGGCAGCTAATATTTCTTTATTATTAATTTTTAAAATTTTATTTTAAAGAGAAAAAACCAGAAAAGTCAAGAAGCAGACAAGCAAACAAACAAAAAGCAAAATGACAACAAAAATAATAGCAATATAAGATTTTAAACCAAAATGATAGGAATTTAACAACGGTTGTTATATTACATATTGTTATCTTCAAAATAGATACCTGCTCAGATTACCAGATATAGGCACGCAAAATTCATCAAACAATATAATTTCCCTTTGAGCAGTTTCTTTCCCTTTCACTATATCTATCATAACTTATGGGTCTTATTTACTCTTTCAGTTTGTTACACTAGCAGGACGATATGGTGTTTACACATGTAAGTTTAATTTATTTCACTTCTGAGTATGGTTTCTAGTTGCATCCATTTACCTACAAAAGCATCGTGTTTATCATTCTTTATGGCTGAGTAGTATTTCATTGTATAAAAATACCACATCTTTTTTATCCAGTTGATGGGCATTTGGGTTGTTTCCAAGATATGGCTATTACAAATTGTGCAGCTATAAACATGGGTGCACATATATTGCTGTGGTATGAGGTTTTCAATTCTTCTGGGAAAATACACTGAAAGGGAGTAGTTGGGTGGAATGGAACCTCTAGTCCTAGTTTTGTGAGGACTCTCCACACTGATTTCCCCAGTGGTTGCACCAGTCTATACTCCCACCAAGAATGGAGAAGGTTTTCCTTTTCCTCACAGCCCCTCCAGCATTTGTTATTGGTTTATTTCTTGATGGTAGCCATTCTTTCCAGAGTGAGATGATATCTCAGTGTTGTTTTGAGTGGCCTGATTTTTTCAATTCTTTATACATTCTAGATATTTTTTGATTTAAAGACCCAATCCAAATATGGGCATCTGAGATGAATACACACATCTCAGATGAATAAATACAAACAGCAAGTAAATACGTGAAAAAATGTTCAACTTCACTGCTCATTTGAGAGATGCAAATTAAAACAACACTGAGATTCCACCTCTCCAGAGAAAGAATGGCTAGTATCAAGAAATCAACCAATGACAAATGCTGGAGGGACTGTGGGAAAAAGGAACACTTTTCAAAAATCTTTTCTCAGTCGACTCATGGGTTTTCTTTTGGCAAAAATCATTTCCCTTGGGCTAGGGATTTAGCTCAGCAGCATAAGTGCCTACCTAGGAAGTGCGAGGTCATGAGTTAGATCCCTAGTACAAAAAAAAAAAAATGTTTGGTAGTCAGGGGTTTAGCTTAGCTGTCTAAGGGCCAGCCCTGGTAAGCGTGAGGTTGTGAGTTCCATCCTAGGTACAAAAAAAAAAAAAATCTTTTCCCAGTCCATGGATTTTCTTTTCACTCTGTTGGTGATTTCTTTCGATGTTCAAAAACTTTTTAATAAGATGAGATCCCAGTTGTTGATAGTTGAAGTATTTCCCAGGCAGTTTGGTTTTTGTTCCTGAACTCGCTGTCTACCCCTATGTCCTCAAGATTTTTGCCTTCTTTGTCTTCCAGCAGATTTAGTGCTTTTGTCTTAATATTTAGATCTTTGATCTATTTTAACTTTAATTTAGTGCATGGGGCTGGCATGGGTCTAGTTTAAGTCTTTGGCACGTCAAAAGCCAGTTTTCCCAGCACCACTTATTAAGAAGACTATCTTTCTTCCAGTGAATGTTTGGCTCCTTTGTCAAAGATAATGTGGCTGAGTATGTTTGTAGTTGTGTCTGTATCTTCTATTCTGTTCCACTGATCCTCAAGTGAGGCAGCTAATATTTTTTGAGCACTTAAGATGCATCAGGCTTCACCAACATTGTTCATGGTTCCATGTTCCTCTCACAGAAATCCAGGGAAGAAGATGGCTTTCCTCATGCCCATGCCCTGTGACACATAGACACGTGGTCCCAGGACACTTGATGGCCCAGGATCACACAGGAGGAAAGAGGCCCACCTGGGATTTGCCGACATGCTGTTACATTTCCGCAAGTGTCTGCTGGCTACCCTGAGTCTCTGGATCTTTGGCAAAAGCAGGACAGATGTGATAGACCCCTGGCCTCTGATGCCTGGAATCTCAGGAAGAATGAGAGGACAAGGCAGGACTGTGAGGAAAGTAAAGAGTTTCTTATGTTTAAAGAAAGAGGGATGCAGGGGCCTCAAGCAAATTCTGGAATAAAAAGAGCCCTGAACAAGTAGTCACTGGGTCACTACCTTTGGGTCTTGTCACCATTCTGTGTCATACATATCTCTGCACATCTTCCCTTGTCACTGAGGTGACTGTTAGCCAGATTTCTATCACCATAATGAAATATTTGTGGCAACTGAACTTATAAAAAGCAAAGATTTGTATTGGCTCATAGCTTTGGAGGTCTCAGTTCTTAATCACTTAGCCTTGTTGCTTTGGCCCTGTGGTGAGGCAGCACATCATGGTGAGAGCACATGGTGGAGCAAAACCACTAACTTCAGGGTCAGGAAGTGAAATGGAGGAAGAGGAAAGGGCAGGGGTTCCACAATTCTCTTTGAGCACATGCTCTTAGAGCATCAGGTTCCACCTCGTTAAGGTTCCACCGTCTCTCAAGAGTACCTCCCTAGGGAATAACCCTTTAAGATATGGGCTCCTGGAGGACATTCACATCCCAGACTATAGCAGTGACACAGACCAGGCTCTATCCTGATGGAGTTCCCAGTCTTATGGAAAGCAAGACCTTGAGCAGGTGAGAGAAACATCATAAATGTGACAATGAGGTTATCTTACTATGATCCTCGAGGCCATGCTGACCTTCGACCCTCTGGCCACAGTTTCTATCCTGACCCCTTCCCTATCAATACCCCAGTTTCACAAATCTTCTTTCAGCTTCTTGAATGGGCTCTGTTCCCTACACCCGCACCTTTCACCTGTTCCCTCTGTTTTTTCTTCAGATTTCAGGTCTCAGGTCCCAGGTCTGATCCCATTTCCTTAAGGAAGTATTCCTGAGCTTTACAATATCAAACATCCTTTAGGCACTTAGGTTGTAGAGTGGGTAAAACTTCATTCCACAAACTTAGATGTATAAGAAATGCAATATGCCAGCTTTCTATGTTCCATCAATCTATTTGTCTTTCTTTGCACTAATACCACATCATCCTAATTACCTTAGGTTTATGGTAGGTCTTCATATACAGAGGTTTGGGTTCCTTAACTTTGTTCTTCCTCAGGATTATCTTGCTATTGCAGCTTTTCATGGTTGCCCATGCCGCGCTTCCCAGATGCAGCCTTATCTTCACCCTTAACTGCTTTTTCTCCTTACTCAGCCCAGGCTTGCTCTGCAGACCCAGTTTCCCTCCCACTCTTCACTTTGCTTCCTTGAATAAACTTTGCCACTGCTTTTTACTCCTTTTGTCCAATTCTTTCTTTGAAATGAGAAGACCCTAGAATCCAACTTTGGAAAGGGAGGAGAACAATCCCAAGCCTGGGAATGTCCAGTTGAAAAGCCACTTTTTTTAGAAACAATCTACCCATAACATTTTGAAGAGTGCAGCCAGGAGGGTACATTCTGATGTGGCCGGGCACAAGTGCTTTTTTTTTTTTTTTTTTTAATTAACCTACTTTCCACTTCCCTAAGTTTTACAAATGGCTTTTCTTGCATGATTTGAGTTACATGTGCTTGCTACTTTTTCTGGGAAGTTAACCTGGTCTCCACTTAACTCAGTTTTGGAAATGACATTTTTTCTTCAAAATATATATATATATATATATATATATATATATATATATATATACTATATATATAAATAACTATATATATAGTTATTGTTATTGTTATTTTTGTTATTGCTATTTTGTTTTTTGAAACAGGGTCTTACTCTGTAATTTGGGCTGGTTTTGAAATCACTACGTAGCTCAGGCTGGCTTCACACTCACAATAATCCTCCTGCCTCTGCCTCCCAAATACTGGGATTACAGATACCCCACCATGCCTGATATCTCAGATAGTTCTGATTCTTTCATTTTTATGTAAATTTTTAGAATTGTCTGCTTCCTACCAAAACAGTCTTCTGGAATTTGGATTTGGGTTGTATCAAATCTAAAGATCCATTAATTTATGGAGAAAAGATGATTTAACAACTTCGAAGCTCCTAATCCATGAAAATGGTACACCTTTCCCATTGGTTTAGGTCCTTAATTATTCAGAATAATATTTTTTAAATTTTTGTTTAGAGGTCTTATATCTCATTTTAGACTTATTTTAGCTATTTGATTTTTTTGGTTCTTTTATAAATTGTATATGTTTACATTTTATTTTAGAATTATTGTTACTAATGCTTAAAAACACATGTTTCTGTGTTTGCCAGTTAATTTCAATTATCCATAAATTCTTTTAGTTTTCCTAATACAAACACATTGTTTCCTTCTTCTTCCCTTATAGACCTTAGACCTTTTATTCTTTTATTTCTTTTCCTCGTCTTATTGCTCTGGCTAGAATTGCCAGTATGATGCTTCTTTCCCCCCCCCCCCAGAATCTTACTGTGTAGTTCAGGCTGGCTTTGAACTCACTAGGTAGCCCAGGCTGATCTTGAATGCTTGGCCACCCTCCTGCCTCAGCCTCTGGAGTGCTAAGATTGCAGGTGGGCACCAACATGTCTGGGTTATTTTGCCATTTTTAATAATGTTTGTTATGGTTTTATAGGTACATTTTTAGTCAGGTTAAGGACATTTCTTTCTTTTATATTTTTAAGAGTTTAAAATCATAGTGTTTAATTTTACCAAATGATTTTTATTTGTTGAAGTGTTTCATGATTTTGTCTTTTGTTTCTTGATTCTATTAATATAATCAATCATAATAACTGATTTCCATGGAAACTCAATTTGTTATGACATCTGTATCTCTATCATCTATTTATCTATCAATCATGTACCTATCTCATACAAAAACTCTTCATGGCAGATAGATACTATTATCTCCATTTTACAAATGAACCACTGAGCCTCAGAAGGTGAATGGATCATGAAAGAGATTGGTCTGCAATTTTCCTTTCTTGCAATGTTTAATATCTAGGTTATGTTTCCTCAAAAATGTGTTGGAAAATATTACTTTAAATACATTCTTTGAAAGTTTTTGTAAGATCAGTATCATTTCTTCTTTATATATTTGCAAAGATTTGCCAATAAAACCATCTATGCCAAAAATTTTTTTTGTGGAGACTTCAACAATGGATGTATTTTCTGTGAAATACATAGAACTGTCTAGGTTTTCTATTTTTATTTCTGTTGGCTTATGTTGACTTGTTGGAGGAATTTTCTGGTTCACCTAAATAATCAAATTTGTTAGTGTAAAACTTTACAAAATATCTTCTTATTAATGAAATATTTGTAGTTAACCTCTATAGTGAAGTGTTTTCTTTCTTTCTTTCTTTTTTTTTCAATTCCAGATTTTGGTTATTTGTGTTTTGTTCACAAAACCAGCTCCTGGAAGCCCAGTGAAGCTACCCAAGGTCCTAGTACTTACTACACATGACATCCAGTTATGTGTATTTTGAGGTCTTTCTGCCTCCCTGGGTGGAAGTGAAGTTTGTGGACACCCCTGCCCCCAAGTTGCATCAAGCTGCCCGATGTTCTGTTGTTTTCCCCTGGTGCTGGGCCTGGGGGAAATGCAGTGCAGGGCTCACCTCCCTGGGAGCCACAGTCTTTACACCGCTCCTCCTTACTCTGTGTCTGACTCTTCCCAGATCCCATATGCTGCCCAATTGTTCATTTCAGTGCTTACATCAGCACAAGAATTTCTACAGAAAGTGACAGATGAGGAATAGTCTCACTTTTTTCATAATCTCCCAAATCCAACCCTCCATGACCTGAGATTTTGACTCCCCTTTTTAAAATTCAAAAGTCAGGAAGAGACTATTTTCTCATTGCCACCGCCTCCTCCTCCTCCTCTTCCTCCTTATCCTGTTCCTGTTTTTCCTTCTTCTTTTTTAGCTGCTGGGGACTGAATCCAAGGCCTTCACATCAACTCCATCCCCAGCTCTTTTTTTTTTTTTAATTATTTTCTTTTAAATTTTAAGACAAGATCTCGCTAAATTGCTCACTTACTCAGGCTGGCTTTGAATTTGCCGTTCTCTACCTCAGCCTCCAGAGTGTTGGGATTATAGGTGCCCCCACCCCACCTCACTGCCACCTTGAACTCCCTGAGACCACAGGAGGAGAGGTGGAGTGGTTGGCTAGAGACGAAGCTGGTGGAGCAGGTGTGTGAGTTTAAGTCACTTAATCCCTCAGGTCCCCAACCTCCCCAGGGTATCACATGAAGAAGGTAAAGGACCCTCCCTTGCCTTGCCACAGTGTAATAAAAGGTCAGATGCAGGCTCACCAGCAAGGGCCCTGCAAGAGCATTTATTTTATTGTGAACCACATTATCCATTCACAGGGACTTATATACACACATGCACAGTTTAAGCAAAAGCAATCACAGTAATACATAATTGTTCATGTCATGTGTATAATAATGGTAATGACCCAATAAATGCTGGGTCCTTCCACCCAACTCAAGAAATCCCTGTACTTGGGAGGCTCCTAGTGGGGTCTCAACCCCACCTTATCTTTTTGTTACCTTTTTCTTCTAGTTTTACCTCCTAAAAAGCCTTTAACTATGTACTTTTTGATTTGCCCACATCTGAGCTTTGTGTAAACCTTACCCTGTGCTTTGCTATGATTGGCTAGAATTGCTATGATTGTCATGAAATCTGCCCATGCATTCACTTCACACTTATGCCTCAGGAACATCCTCTAGTGAACTTATCCTTTGGTTGATAAAAATTTGGTTTATTTCAGTGAGATTATTTAAACACTTGTTTGTGAATGTTGTTACACCTAGCACATACCACAGCTGTGTTGCACTGCATTTTTTAGGAGGGTACCAGGAATCAAATTCAGGACCTCGCACTTGCCAGACAGGAACTATGTCACTGAGCTGTATCCCCGGCACATCACAGCTATGTTCTAACACAGACCTAAGATTTTCTTTAGGAGCAAAACTAAGGGTGGTGGGTTTATAATTCAAAACTAACATTCACTGGGTATGTTAATTTCCTGTGGATTCTGTAACAAAATATCACAAATTTAGTGGCTTAAGAAACATTATTGTATAGTTCCAGAAGCAGTAGTCTGAAGTGGATCTCACTGGGTGAGAATTAAAGTGTCAACAGGGCTGACTTCCTGCTGGAGGTGGTAGGGCAGAAACGGTTTTCTTGCCTACCTGGACTTCTACATTACTTGGCTTATGAATGCCTCATCCATCTTCCAAGCCAGCAGTGTGGCATCTTCAAATCTCTCCATGGGTGACTCTCCTGCCCCCTTTTCCACTTGTAAAGACCTTGGGATCACTTTGGACCCAGCCAAATCACCCCCAAGGAACTCCCCATCTGATTAGCAGCCTTTTAATTCCCTTTGGGCAGGTAACTTGACACATTCAGAGGTTCTAGAAATTAGGGTACAGGCATCTTTGGGGCTGTGCTGGCCTTCTCTACCTACCACACTAGGGAAGGCAAAACTGGTTTAGTGGTGTTTAGCCTGTTCAAACCTCCACGAAGGAGGCCCATGACCTTTGCTCACGTAAGGACTGCTTTTTATATTTATTTATTTTTATGACTGCTTTTTAAAAGTTGTCATTTATTCTTTGGATTTTCTACTGCAGTGCCTTCTTTTGAAATACTTTAAAATTTGCAAGTTGTAGTAGTATTGCAGTGTGTGAATTGTGATAAAAATATGGTGACTGGTAAAATAAAAATAAGCAAATGTATTACAAAAAAAGACACATTGCTATTAACCTCCCTCCCAAGACACTCCTTGTTGCTTCAAACACACTTACTGTATCTTTCTTGCTACTTTCTGAAGTGGTTCTGAAAGTCTTCTTCCATGAGTATATTTTTGTGGCTGCTTCAATGTTCTAAATTGATTTCAAACATTTATGCCAATTTCTGTTAAAACATTATAATGAATGTGTCCTTATTCCCTTTACTCACTGAACTTGGCATCACGTGACTTCTGACTCTTCCTCAAAGTCCAAATGACCATACAGGCGAGTGTTTTGAATTGATTCAGGCCATCATGGCAGCCTCTAAAGATACCCATGATAAACAATTTTCTGAACTGCTTTAGAAACTGGTAAGAAAATGGGATAAACGTGTGCAAAGTATGAATTTTTTTTTACCGTAATATATTTTTAAAAATTGAAATACTCTTTGCAGTTTTGATGATACCTTATACACGTACCCAGATTTCACACGTGCTTTTTAGTGGGTATGTAGTTCTACAATGTGTTTTCATGTGTGTAGATTTGAGTAACCGTCACCATGGGAAAGATAAAGATCCATTTTGACACTAAGTGTGGTACAGATCTTAGCGATCACTATGAGATTGCTGGAGGCCTCACGCGGGCGAGGAGAAAGGCCCAGAGCCAGGGAGGTTCTGGGGGGAGGCCGCAGGGAAGGTAGAGAGGGTTGGGTTGCTTGAGGTGCTGACCCTTGAGAAGTGGCTCTGCCCACAGGGGTCCTGGTGAAGATCCCCTTGGTCAGGTCCTTCCCCCTGTACCTGAGCACGTGAGCAGCAGAGAAGCAATGACTTTAACTCTTGCTGATTAATCCTGCTAAGTTGCAACAATATTGATATGCTATTATTTTCCATCTTTATTCATCCCCTGGCGAAGAAAGAACGACTCCCACCAGGCCATTCATAATTGAAAAATGCTTTTAAGGCCTTTCTGAGTCGAATACTAAATTTCTCGAGGTGCCTGCTTTATCAGGCCTCCAGTCACCAATGATACATTTGCTCCCTAATGTTCTTTAAGGACAGGAGCTGAAGCGCTTTGATGGATAGGCTCCATCACAGTCAAGGTTCACGAGCGACTCCAGGCCCCAGGTGGGCCTGGACTGCTTGCTGGGTAGGTGGACCACACTGGGGAATGGCTTTCAGCAAAAGACGGGGTAAGACCTACGGGCTGCCATCTACCTGGGACTGTGGCTTAGCATTTATTCATTCACTCACAAGTTCATTCATTCATCTGTTCAACAATTTCTTACTCTACCTACCTTGTACCTGACCCAATGTTGGATCCAGAAATGGATCAGACTTAGATGCTGTTCTTAAAGAGCTCCCAGGACACAAGCACAGATGCAGACCATGGAGTGACCGGTGTTTGTAGCCCCGAGTCCATGTGGCAAGAAGAGGGGAGGTTGGTTTTATGTGCAGGGATGATGATCAGGAAATGATTCCTGTTGGGGGTGACATTTTAGTGACATGGAATACATGTGTGTGTGGTAAAGGTAGTCACCAGGGTGGGAAGGGTGTTCTTGGCAGACAGTGGTACAGGTAAAGGTGTGGAGGTGTGACCCAGCTGGGGGTGAAGAGAGGCATCCACTTGACTTCTTCAATGATCAACCTTGGTGGCTTCTAAGGTGACCATGCTGCAGTCCTGCTGATCTGAGTCACTGAATCTCAGCCTAGAAAACAGCAGGATAACACGGGTCCTCAGAAAATGTGGGATTCAGCCCCTCAGGTCCAGACAAGGACAGGACAGGACAAGCTCAGGTTTCCATAGCCAGGACCAGGGACGAGCCCTGGCAGGGATCGTACAATACAGCTCTGGGCCCCATGGAGGCCAAAGCTCAGCTTTGTCACTGCCTGTAGATATGTACAAGACAAGACTCTTGAATTTCACTCCGTTTTCTAATACTGTGATGACCAGAAAGAGTCTCACATGTGGTCACACAGAGCTAGTTAGTGCCATGGGGAAGGGGGACATACAGGAAATTTAAGGCGAGAGGCAATGGGTGGTGGGGGAAGGTGAGTTTTCTCAGCACCAGGACTGGTCTTTTTGTTCCTCTCAAAGCAGCCTCAGCGGCACTCTGTGTTGGTCCTGTTTTGCAGATGAAGAAACAGCATGAGAGGTGAGGTAACTTGCCCAGATCACACGAGGGAACCCAGAACTTGAGCCCAGGCTTTTGTTTTTTAAATTTCAAAGCTCATGTGCCTCTGGTGGTACTGGGTTGTCCACTCAGGGGTCTCAGAGGACAGTTTAGACTCAGATTTAGGACAGCTGCCCTCTCCATGGTTTCCATCGGGTCTCGCAGCTGGCTCTGGCCAGCATTCTCGTCACCACTCATGGCACAGTCAGCATCAGTGAGCTGGGTGTCTGTCATCCCAGCACTCTGGGAGGCAGAGGTAGGAGGGTCACAAGTTCAAATCTAACTTGGGCAACTTTGAGACTTAGTGAGATCCTGTCTCATAAAAAAATAAATAAATAATAAAAATTAATAAAAACCTGGGATGTAGCTCAGTTTAAAGGGCCTGGGTTCAATCCCAAGTACCATAGACAGAAAAACAACGTGTGTCAAGTCATAAAGTAACCCAATGGGCCTGGTGATATGTTCTTCCCTAGGGAAGCCATTGCTCAGTTTGGTCCAAAGACCTGGAGGGAGGGTGTGGCTAGGAGAGTATGGGTGGGCGTGGGAGCCACTTGCCAGCAGCCCCTGCCCCTGCCTGAGCTCAGGCAGCTGGGAGTGAGAGGCACAGGCTCTGTAAGATTTCAGGACTCTGGCTGCCTTCTCCGAGGGAACCTCAGGCCACCTCCCCAGAGGGCAGCCCCTGTCTAAAGAACTGTCCTTGCCCTCTCACTCTGTCACATTGCCTTGCTCTGTTGCCTTCAAGGCACTGACCACTCTGAAATCACCTTTTTTATGGGTTTCATTTGTGCATTATCCACCTCTCCCCAGGGACACTGTATTTATTATTGATTAAGCAAGAGAAGAGGGAGCGAGTGAGCTCTGCCTCTACTCAGAGCTTTGAAGTGAACTGTGACTGGTGGTTAAGAGTAGATGGACCTGGGTTCAAATCCCCACTCTGCCACTCACTCACTAGCTGGTGATGACAGTAAACCAGAGACCTCAAATCCCCAGACCTCTGCTTCTTCACCTGGGAAGTGGAGCTAAGAACAGCTTTTTCCCAAGGGCCCAAGAGGAGTGGACAGAGCCTGCAGCGAGGGCCCCAGCACAGTCTGCCAGGGCCCCCAGCCTAGGGCTGAGGTACATCCTCCCTGAGGAGCCCACTGCATGAGACAGTGGTGGGGCTTAAGTCATGCATGGGAGGATATTGGGGAGCACATTCTGGGGTCTCCAGGGGCTGTTTCCATCAGGGCTCAGCCCTGACCTGGGCAACACAAGGCCTGGCATCTGGTCCTCACATGTTCTTTTGATCTAAGCAGGTGGCTGCTGTGTGCCCGGGCTTCTCCGTCTGAGACTTGAGCAGATGACATATTTGTCATGAATGTACTTTAGGGCCCATGCAGAAAAACACAGCAGGGCCTGCCTCATGGAGAAGAGGTAAGATGTACACAGTAGGGAGCCTGATGTGCCTGGGTTTGGGTCACAGAATCACCAGTGGGATGATCTTGTCAAACAACTTAACCTTGATACACCTGGGCCAGCCCTGAGGATGCCTGGCCCTGGGTGATCCAAGGGATGCCACAAGGAGGCAGATGGTAAAGGAGCAGCTAGGGCTTCATCTGTGTTTCAGCTGCTTTCAGGGTTGCATTACTGCCTGAACTCCACCTCCTGCCAAGTCAGCATTAGATTCTCATAGGAGCATGAACCCTACAGTGAACTCTGAATGTGAGGGATCCAGGTGGTGCACCCCTCTAACAATCTAATGCCTGTTGCTTTGAGGTGGAGCTGAGGCGGTGATGCTAGCACTGGGGAATGTAATTATTATGTATCATAAACATAGGCTGATTCAGAAAGGAAACTAAAAAAAATTATCTCCCTCTCTGGTCCATGGAAAAATTGTCTTATACAAAACTGGTCCCTGACATGAAAAAGACTGTTCCAAGGAGGGTTGGCCTATGAGGGCAGGTTCTGGGTCTGTCTGGGGCCCAGAGTACTGTGTGACACCCAGAAGATGCCCAGGACCTACTTAATGAAAGGGAGAAGGATATGACAGCCCCCTCTCCACTGAGGCTGTGCTAGAACCATCTAGCATCCCATAAAAGAGGCCAGAGCTGACCCTGGATGAGCTCTTCCTTCAGTTCCATCTTTGTCCTTTCACTGAACAATTACTTATTAACTATCTACAATACATGCCAGGGGACATGTGTCAAGTGCAGGGGACAAAGCAGTGAACCAAAATGATGCTGTCTGATTTCTTAGAACCTGCTATGGTGGGAAGAGGCAGACAATCAGCAAGATGAATAAATAAAACAGGATGTCAGGTGATGAGTGACACCACCAAGAGAACTCTGCAGAGCCAGAAGGGAGAGAGAACAGGGCCAGGGTTCCTGTGAACAGATGGAAAGAGCATTTCTGGGAAGATCATGTTGGGCAAGACCCAGCGGACAGCATGGCAGCTCCAGTGCTTGTCCACACATTGATACTCCTTCCAGGAGATGGAGCTTCACTTCCCCTCCTCTTAGTGTGGACTGGACTTACTGCTTCACTTCAGAGAAATACAATGTGCTGGACACAGCGGCGTGAGCTTCTGGAGCAGGTGATAAGATGCTCTTCAGGTTTGGGCTCCTCCCCATCTCAGGTCCTTTCTCTAGAGACAGCAGCTGGTGAACCGGGAGGACCCTCAGGCCACTCTGCGAAGAGGCCCAAAATGAGAAAGCCTCCCCCAAAGGGCTGGCAAGGAGCTCCTGCCAATAGCCATGGTGGGGCCCAAGTCGGCCCCAGGCTCCTGTGGCCCCATCTACATCTGACAGCAACCTGTCGGGAAGCCAAGTCAAGCCCTGCAGATATCCTGGACTCACAGACTGCAGTAATGTCTGTTGTTTAAAGCTGCCAAATGCTGGGGTGATTTGTTATGTGGCATGGGCTATGACAAATAAAGAAAGGAAGGAGCTGGCTGCCTGGGTCCCAGGGGACAGTGACAGGTAGAGGGGGCAGCAGGTGCAGAAGCCCCAAGCCCCACCTGTGGCTCAGCCCATGTGTCCTCCAAGGGAGGACACAGCCCCTCCTGTGGGAGTGTATCACATGAGAAATTCCGTGACACACTCTGGAAGGCTCGGAAGGGTAGGGACTCACTAGGCCTCATCAGGTTGCGCCATCTGAGATGCAGGATTACTCTACATTACAAGGTGTTTCTCCTGGTGTGGCCGCCGACCTTGATTTCCTGCTCCTTCTCACACACTCCTCTCGGGCAGACTCTGCAGAGGGGATCCTAGGATCCAAATATTTGCTTGGCCTTGGGTGATTTGGATTCATACCCAAGCCTGATGGCCTTGGCCTGCGTGCTTCATTCCTGGAGCCAATCCTGATGTGCCTCAGGCCTCCTGCTAAGACCTTCTCATGCCCCTTCCTTTGCCCTCTCCAGTCTGAGAGTCAGACCTTTCTGCCTCAGATCATCTTGGGACCTGTTTTAGCTTCTCTTGCACAGAGAGGTATCGCTGTATTGTCACGCCTAAACTCTAGAGTAAACACTGGTTTAGACGTCTATCTCTGAGGTTGGAGAACACGTATGAGACATACCTGGAGGAGCGAGAAGTCAGTCTAAGCCTTGGTGCTTAGTAGGTGCTCAATAAAATGTTCAAGATGAGTAGAAGGATGGGACCAAAATTAGGAGAAAGGAGGAGAGAGGACAGGAAGAAGATGGGAGGACAAGTGGGAGGAAGGGGGAGGAAACAAGGAGTCAGAGGTAGGTGGCAGGGAGGCTTGCAGCAAGGACAAGGAGAGGCTGGACGGGAGTGAGCAGATGACTGAAGGAGGGCAGGGAGGATGAAGGAGGAAATTACATGTTGGGTGAAGGAGCGTGAGCTCCTGCCTTTCAGACAGGAGCTACAACCTGTCGGAACTCCCAGGGGCTCGGCTCAGTTAACCAGGCCTCTGTTTTACCAATGCCCTCGTTTGCATCAGAGGCAATTAGAGGTAACGGCTTGGCTTCTCCCGGCAGCCCCACCTGCCCTGTCCTGTCCCATTAACTCCCAATTCAACAGCCATCCCCGACCTGCAATGGCTAATGAAAGACATTCAAAATCTATCCAAATGGCATGAGTATTGATTTATTAATGCTGGAGAATGTTGCTCTAATTGAATTGAGATCCAGGAAGTAAGTTAATGTAGCTGACGATGCTACAGGAATTGAATTACCCCAGGGCCCAGAATTATTACCTTTTCACTCTCTTTGTTGTCAGTGGGATAAATAACAAATCAATTGACGATTCACCCCGGTGGTGAGGAAAAAAAAAAAAATGTCCACAGAGTTCTGGATGCAGAGCTGGGGAATAAGCACAGGTGAGGGGCAGGGAGCTCCCTAGAGGAGGTGGAGGAGCAAAGGGAGAGGACAGGAGGAATGGGAGGGGGCAGTGCAGGCTGAGGACCCTCCTGTGACCCACTCTCATGCCCAGGTTCTCTGGTCCCAGTCCTAGTTCTGTAGGACACACGGTGCTCAAGCTGGAACGATCCTGGCAGGTCATGGAGAGCTTCCCTGCATGTCCTGCTGGTCCAGAGAGGAGGAGACACCCGCCCACACAGCCTGTCTCCCTACACTTCCACACCTCCCTAGCCCCTGCTCCTTCCTGGTGTGCCCCAGACTCTCCTTTTGCCCTCTGTATGGGCATCTCCATCTTTAGGGTCTTCTGTGGCTGGAAACTTCCACAGGGCAGAGGCCTTTACCTCTCAGTTGATGGTTACAAGGATTCTGGAAACTTCTGAAGAAAGACTCTGGCTTGCTCTGTCAGGAGGAAGGGCCCTGCCAGGGAGGCCAGGAGATTCCACCATCAGCTCCCTCAAAATCCCTTCATTCTGCCTTTCCAGCCCAGCCTTCAGATTCTTCCTGCCTCTCCTTCAAAGGGACACTTTTGGGGATAACAGTCCTCAAGGCAGAGGAGCCTGGGTACCTGAATCTCTGGCCTCAGCTCCTCTCCTCTCTGGCTTTATGATCTTAGGCCACTGGGTTCTCATCCCAGGTCCTGAGCTTCCCCACTCACCAAGGAGAGCAAACCTGTGGCATCTGATGCACAGGTGGCTCCCTAGTGCCTCAGAGGTCACCTAGGGCTGCCCACGACAGGGGCTGGTGAGAGTCTGCCAAGACCACGTGGGCTCCTGCCGCCAGGCGCCTTGGCCGACAGCAGTCCAAATGGGTGTCTGCAGAGCAGCCCGCTGGCCTTGTTCTGGTCAAGGAAGAGAAAGGCTGAGTTAATTAAATCAACAGCTAACAGTGCAGGTTACCCACAAAAGTGAACTTTAGTGCCCCTAAAACCACTGACCAAAGGAGGGCTGGGAAAAAAGCGAAACCACAGTTGGAGTAAAATGGAAAAAGAAATCATCAGCTCTACATCACTTCAGCTGGCCACAGGTATCAGAATATTAATTGGTCTTTGACTGGATTTGGCTGTGGGAGTCAGGGCAGGTTGTGGCTTCGGGGAGGCCGAAAGCGCCATGGGGCCTGCGTGGGGCACGACGGGAGCTGCCACGGGAGGTGGGGGGGGGGGAGAGGAGCGAGCGCGGGGCGGGGCCTCCTCAGCCCCGAGCTTGGAGCCTGCAGGCTGGCGGGTGCTTTCGTGCAAGAGCGCGGTGCATGAGTGTGGAATTGGCTGTGGAAGCCCTAGTGGGTGTGAGCTGGCGCTAGGCCCTGTCGCAGGAAAACAGGTCTAGTTCCGCTGGGCTTAGCACACGTCTGCTGTGAGTGTTCCCATCAGCTGAGTCTCCTGAAGGCTCCAAGAAAGAGAAGGAGTTGATTGCACCAAGGAGGCAGCAGGGGCTCGCGAAGTCTCAGTAGGTGGCTGGAGCCGGTCTCCATCCCAGTGGCAGCAACAGGATGTGCCATGTTAGCTCACCTTTAGGAAGTGACTGCTTTGTCCTTCCAGTGCGGTGGCCACCCAAAGGAGACCCAGAAACGTTTGTGTTTACTCCAATCAGACCTGCAGTCCGATGGTGGCACTTGTGCCAGCCCAGCCTCCCCTTTTCCCCCATGACTTCCTGGGGGCTGCCCACAGGAGCTGGGCAGCAGATCCACCCTTCACACTGGGTTCCTGGGTGTCTGAGCTGACGGGGCACAGCAATGTTTTACTGTGGCCAGTGGCTTCCTTTCTGCCACTCCTGGTCGTGTCTTCCTCTTCCTCATGCTTGGTGGAACTGGGCTGTGCTGAGGAAGTGGTCAGTGTGTGGCTGTAGAGGGGCAGCAGATTCTCCTGAGCTCCTGGATGCACCTGGGGTTTGGGGTCAGCAGCAGGCAATCTCTTTGCAGCTGTGACCCACATCTGGGCAGAGGCCTGCACCAGGGAAGGCCTGATCAGCTCAGCAAGCCTCTCTCCTGTGGGCACGAAGGGCTCTTAGGTTACCTGTCCAGCCCTTGGTTCATAAAGAAAGCATCAGAGGCACAGAGAGCAGTGGAGACTTGCTTGAGGTCACACAGCAAGAAAGGACCCAGGTCTCCAGACTTCCAGCTCCAGGCACTTTCCTCTCCCACTTTGTGTTTCCAGGGGTCTCCTGCAACCTGTGGAGTGTCACCTGACAATGGCCTCAGTGTCCAGGAGGCAAGAGGAAGCGCTGCAGAGTGTGGCAAACTGGTGAGTCCCAGGCTGGTGCCAGGGTGCAGGGCTGCTCAGGGGCCTTTGTTTGGCCAGAGCTTCTGCTTTTTACAAGCAAAACTGAAAATCTGGGCTTCTATGTGAAGTTTTTCACTTATTAATTGTTGACAAAGTTCAAACAGCTTAAAAGCACAGTGACATGCAAAGGAAAATGACACATTTGCTGCCCAGTGGGCTGTCAGTGGTGGCCCTGGGCATAGAGGTGGAGCTGTTGGGGGAGGGGAAAGGGCCAGGTGCTGAGAATGGGCTTTGAGCTTTGAGCCACTTCTGGCTGATCACACTCATTCATCTGGTCCTTTACTCCTTTACTCCTTCGTGTCCTGGTCTGGGCTTCGCTGTCCCCCTCTCTTGGTCCTGGGGGGTTCTGACTTCTCTAGGTGGGATGTTCCAACAACCTACAGGCCAGGAAGGGCTTCCCAAGAACGCAGGAGCCCGCTGGTGCCTCTCCTAGCCTCTTCGTGGACGAGGACCACAGGCTCCTCAGCATGGTGGGGAGTGGAGCTGAGGTGTGGCGTCTGCTTCAGACCCATCCACCCCTGTCCTGGCCGCATTCAAGTTTGGGATTGGAGAGACCTGGGTTCGGCTGCTAATAAGCTGTGTGACCCTGAGCAAGTGGCCACTCCTCTCTGAGCACAGAAGAAGACACTGCAGATGCCTGGCCTATGTCCCCTTGGTCACCCCTAGGACTCTGCCATGGGCTTTGCTGGCTGGGTGAGCAAGGTGGGAGCTCACAGGCAGGGGTGCATCAACTGCCCTTGGCAGTGGCCCTCAGACAGTGGAACACAAGGTGCTGGTGGACAGACATCCTGAGCCCTCAGCTTGGGCAGGATAACTCCGAAGGGCACCCCACACCGGCCCAGCTTCCCCATGGGACTGAACCACAGTTGCCCGCAGAAGTAATCTGCTCTGTGACTCACCCTTTTATGACTCTCTTCCCTCCCTGTCTCATTTCCCCTCTTCCTTACCAATATTTCCTGCTATCTTCTCCTAAACAAAGTGAACCTTTATCTAAGGTCTGCTTTGGAAGGGAAGGCAAAAAAAACCCCTCAGTTTACTCAGGTGTCAAATGGGTACAGTGAATATGGCTTCAGAATTGCCATGAAGCAATGCAAATCACCATATATAGAAAGTGCCCAGTACACAAAGGGCCTTTCCTCAGAAGGTGGACTCCTCTCTTACTGTGAGAATCATTGAGGATGTTGTGACATTGACTAATGCTCGGGACCATCTTACAGTTTTGTTTTTGTTTTTTTAAACAGGGTCTCATTTTGTAGTTCAGACTGGCCTTGAATTCACTAGGTAACCCAGGTTGGCCTCCAACTAATAGTGATCCTCCTGCTTCAGCCTCCCTAGGCTGGATTATAGCCGTACACCATAATGCCCAGCCATTGGGAAGTTTTGATGTGGGACTATGACTGTCCCAGAGGGCCTCAAGGGTTGACTTGAGGGCTCAAGGTGGGGGGGGGCCGGGGCCTGGGGCCTGCCTCTCTGGCGAGGATAGTGGAGCCCCACGGGAGCCTATCACACCACCCCAGACCTCAGCTGTTTGTGAAATGGTGCTAATGGGCAAGGTCCAGCTGTCACCATGTGTGTCCAAGGGGAGGGGCAGCGGATAAGGAGATCCTGGGCCTGGTGTGCCCAGAAGCCCCCCCAAGCACTGCCCCCTCCAGACCATTTCTGCATCTTAAAAGTGGAACTAACCATCAGACCGACTTCCTTGGTTTGCTCAGGAACAGTAGAAACATCAGACGGGAGAAGGGCTGTGAACTCCTCTCCAGGGCCAGGCTCCCCGGGGGGTCCCCGCCTCTGCTCTGACATCGACACAGCGAGGGGATGCAGTGACACCCTCCTCCCCTGACTCACCTGCCTTAGGCCTTAAACCGGACGGATCCTGGGGGCTGGCGATGGCTGCAGACCGTCTCCATCCAAAAGGTTGCTGCATCCCCAGGCATGAGGGGCAGAGGGGCCCCTTGGAAACCAGCGTGCTACCTGCCCCTGCATGAGCCTCCTGGGATAGGAGTCCCAATTTGGGGCCATAATCACTCCTGCTTCCCCGCTCAGCCACCCCAAATCCAGCTGTGGCATGTGCAGAGCTCCTTTGGGTAGTGAGTTCCTTGTTCACTCCCTGGAATCCCTCCCTGAGGCCACCACGCCCACTGTGCTGATAAATCGGTGAGTCCCTGAGCAGGGCTGGGACTCAGGTGAGGTCGGCCAGGTACCCAGGAAGCAAAGTTCAAGGAGGTGCCAACTGCACGACGCCACCTGGCACCTGCAGAGCCTGAGAGGGAGCATCCTGCACCTTTTGCCTGATCTTGTCCTGGCCCAAAACGGAGAGAGGAGGGGCCAAAGGCTCTGCCTACCTAACTCAGCGCTAGGCCGGACGGCAGGTTTGTCCCTGGGCTGGGGCTCTTCCCCTGCACCCCAGCAAGAGCATCACTGTAGATGGAGGGGTTCTTAGTAGGGCCAATGACCCAGGTAGAGGGAATATGGGGCCTGGGGGGAGGGTCTGTGTGGGGTTTGGGGGTTTGGTTACGTATGAGGTCAATGCATGATGTTCCACATACAATTTTTCAACCTTATGCTGGTGTGAAAGCCGCACGCATCCAGGAGAAACTGTGTTTCCAATTGTGAGTCCTGATCCTTTTGCTGGCGGAGTGTGGGGAGGTGCGCTCTGGTCTCTCTCTGGGTGCTGGAGAGCAGCAGTGAGCGTAGAGCCGGTGAGCAGCGGGACCTCAGGGGATAACGGCCAGCTCTGTACGGTGCGCTGCACCGCTCAGCCAGGCGATCTCGGTCCGTCAAGTGCATTTTCGGCCTTTCAGCTTCCAGTGGCTTATTGGGACCCAAAACAAAGGAGAAAAAGCACGTGCTCCCCGCCGGCGAGTGAGCATCAGAGCACAGCCACACCCCACGCTGTAGAGTGCTGGTTATTTCCCCTTGTGCAAGCCCAGCACTGTGAGAGAACTGGACAGCGTATCAATCACTACCCCAGGAAAAGATCAAAGGTCAGAATTCAAACTATGGTTTCACTGAACGATCCTCACTTTCACAACATTGTAAGGTTGAAAAATAGGTGAAATAGAGGAAGTTGAGGGCCATCCGTATTACTGTCCAGTGACTGAGAAACAAAAGTAATTTGCTGCTCTGAACAGGATCCCCTCACTATCCTCCCTTGTTGTGAGACAGGGTCTCGCTGTGTAGTCCGGTCTACCCTTGAGCTTACTTGATAGTTTAGGCTGGTCTTGAGCTTGTGATCCTCCTGCCTCAGCCTCCTCAGCACCACCACACCTGCCAGAGACAACAAACTCGGCCTTGCAAGAGCTGAAGGATGTTACCAGGCAGATGCCAGTGCTGGTGACAACTCTGCTTTGCAGGGGAGCTGTGGGAGGGGTGGGAGGCAGCCTTGGGAAGAGGGGCCATCTGTTCTACGGGATATTGCTTTGTAATTAAACAGGAAACATTTTTTCTTAAGGAAAGGACACAAAAGAACCCTACAAAGTGTCTCAAGGACCCCTTTCCTAAAGTTTGGCTCCCTGGGGAGGCCTTTGCTTGGTGATCTCAGGTCTGCCCTCAGGAGAAGGAAGGGATGGATGTGTCAGCTCACCCTTTGGCGTGGGCCAGCCAAGGGGCTTGGGGTTTGGTGCCCCAAATTTGGCTGCCAGCCTCCTGCAGCAAAGGGCTGTGGCTCCAGAGCTCCTGCTCACCAATCCCACGATCCAGTGCCTCTCTCCCCATGTCATGTCCCCTCCTGCCCAGCCCTGGCCACCTGTGGGAGCTGGGGACGTTTGCTTTCCTCCAGGCCTCAGCAAACTGAGGGTCACATCTAAGGATGAAATGAAATGCGCTTGAGATCTGTCAAGAAGGGAAAGATTTGAGGCGTAACTGGATTTAATAGTAACCCACTGGGTCAGAGAGTTCTGGGTGGAAATTCTAGTTCTACCACTGACTGGCTGTGGACAGGGCACCAGCACTCTGTGATCTTGGTTTCTTCTTCTGCAAAAATAGAGGTGATGGTAGATAATTCACCAGATTGAACTAGAAACTCAGTGAGCTCGTTCAGGAAAACACTCAGCATGGTCCTGTACCTAGTAAGTGCTTAATAAACGGTCATCAGGAGGAGCAGCAGAGGGCGAGGAGCTGCCCATGGGTTAGAGACCCACGTGGGGCTAGAGAGCGGGCAGCAACTCCTAGGCACGAGAGGAGGCAGACACTTGGGGACCTGGGATCCTTTGTGCTGTGACTTTGAGAAGGGGAAACCAGACTGGGGTTTGGCAGAGGGACTGTGGCCACTCTGGTGAGTCCCACAGCCCGAGCCTGGGGGCTGCTGTCCCACTACATGTGAGCTGGGCTGCCGGGAATGGAGAAGTAAGAGCCATCCCTGGGTGGGGGTAGGGGGCAGACAGGCCTGGTGTGGAGTGGAAAAACCCTCCGGCCACCAGCGTGGGAGGCAGGAAGTGCTGGTCACAGGCTGGCCCCCTGCCCCCCTGCACCTCTGCACCTCCCGGGCCTTGAAGCCACTGTCAGGGGCCCAGCCTCTCTCAGCCAAGACCTACCAGGCCTAGAGGCCGCCGTAGTCTTCTTGAGCCCCAGCTTGCCCCAATTGCCACCATGCTGGTTAGGTCTGGGCTTCCCGGTGTCCACAGCCCCAGCTCCTCACTTTGACCCCCAGGCCTGCCTCTGTCTGCCCTCAGCTCGCCCACGGCCTTGCCAGTGTGGCTGCAGAGTGGGGCCCAGCCTGGAGAACTCCCATCGGCCTGTCCCCGGCCAGGCTCAGCGTGCTCTGTCACGTGGCACAGCAAGGTGGCGGCTGTGGGCACACACTGCTCAGCAGCCCTGCTGGAGACACTGGGGCAGGGAGCACAGAGGCTGGGGACCCACCTGCTCCCCCTCTGCACCCCCTGCCACATGGGCATGGAGACCCCACTCCCTGATGCTCCTGCCCACTGCAAAGCACCACTGAGCACCAGATCTGCGCCCAGCCTGGGGCGGCTCTGCCTCTGCAGCTCCCCTTCCTGGGCCTCTTCTCCAGTCCAGCTCCCATGTGTCTAAGCCCACCCGAGGCCTGTGTCTCATGGGGATCACACCAACACACCCATCTTCCTGCTGCAAACACTGAGGGCCGGGTAGGACTCACTCAGACAGGGGCAAGGACTCAGGCAAACCCACAAGCCAAATTACAGCCAGAGCCAGGAGCAGAACTCCGATTTCTTTCTTCCATCCCTGTCTTCCACTGTTTCACTCCCTTGATCCGCTGTTAGGACCATGCATCGGGGCGACCTCCCTCCTGTTTGACTTCAGAAGAGAGTCTGACCTTGATCCACAGCTTCAGAGATCAGGCTGGGGCTGAGGTGGGCAGGGGAGGCATCCTGCCCCCGGGGCTTCTCTGGGCCATTTTTCTCCTGGGGCCACTGCCTCCCCCCAGTGATGGGGAGCTCAGGTCCTGCTGCCCATCAGGGGCCCTGCTGGGGTCTATCAGGCCTCTCTCCGGGGACTGGAGAGCCTGGCTTTTAGTGCAGCACAGCATCATTATGTCTGTGATGCAGTGGGGGGTGGGGGGCAGTGGCTGCTGGGGCGGGGACGCCAGACCCTAATGGCTTAGGAACGACTCTCTGTCGCCATTCCCCACTTCTGGGGCTCCATCATGGGGGTGGACATGCTCTGGGGAACCTGGTCTCGGACTTGCCGAGGCGGCCCTTTGGGAGGGGCATGTCCATCTGACCAGCCCTCCTTTTTGCGATCAAGGCTTAAAGCATTGGCTGGCAGCCCCTGGCGCCTTACTCCTCAGAGAGGGAAACTGAGGCTGGGAGGAGTAAAGGGACTTACTCAAGCCAGAGCTGTGCTAGAACTTTCTTCACTGCCTTTGGTCCTTTCAGAGAAGCCTCTGAAAACCCGCAGACACTGACTCACTTCCCTGTTGCTCCGCAGGAAGAAATCACCTGGGAGACCACTGCCGCAGAGCAGGGGGCAGGCGGCTCTGTCTGCTTATGCTGGGGCGGGGAGGGGGTTGTCACATGTAACGAAATGTTATCTTGGCCTCTGTTCTCAGGATAAACCACAAGCCTGTTAGTGCGGTCATCAAGGACTGGTGGAGAGATGGCCCTGCCCTTGGCTCTGATTCTCCTTCTTTCAGTCGCTCCCTCACCCCGAGCCCCTTCCCTCCCAGGCTTTGGCCTCTGCTCCCTGCTCCCTGTGACCCCGCTGGGGTTCCCACTCTGCTCTCCATCTCAGCTCAAGGCCCATGACCTTGGAAAGGCCTTCCCCAAACCCTTGACAAAGTGAGGCTGCCGCAAACAGGCTTCTGCACCCCCTTCCTGCTGGTCATGATTATGGTGGTGGGGATGTGTTTGGGATTCTTGAGTTCATTTGTCTCCCTCCCCTGCTCTAAGACAGACTCTGAGGACCACATGTCAACTGTCATCAGCACTGGATAATGAATGATGGATGGACGAAAGTAAGGAAGAAGATTGGAAGGAGGGAAGGAAAGAAGGTAGGACTGGGAAGAAACTGACATTCAATGTATAGGAACATATAAATAATAATAGGCCATCAAGCCCAGAAAAGTAACCCCACAAATGGAGCAAGATAAGTGATCAAGTCACATTCTGAATTTGGTTTTGAGCTCCCCAGAAGCCAAAGCAAAAAGGGAGGCATGACCAGTTACTGGAGTGTGGATATCAGAAAAGAGGCCACAGGTTCCTCAGGGGTAGTTCAGCTGTGTGAGAAGGACATGATGGCAGGTGTCCTTGACTTTCCTCTCTCCTTCCTTCCTTCCCTCTGTGCACTCCTGAGGTCCAGGCCCACACCTGGCTCTTGGCAGGCTTGGCTGTCGCAAGCCCCGCAGTGTGGTGGGAGTTGGTGGCCTGGGCCAGCTCTGCCATCTCCTGCCAGCCTCTCCTTGAGCACTGCCCACCCCTCCCTCTTTTGTGAGTGGGGTGCTCTGAGGGCCACCTCAGCAGGAGGTTGGGAGGATTCAGTGAGGCAGTGTGCAGGCCACCAGTGACGGTTCCACCAACGTCACAGCTCCTTAGATGTCATCATGGTGTCAGGTTGTCGACATCACCAGGGAGGTAGAGATTTAGCAATGTCCTGAGTGGAAGATGTGAGGGCCTGGCTCACTTTTGGGGTAGGATCTTAGGCACCATGGTCTTCAGCACGTCCCCTGCACCCGTCCTGACCATGTTTTCCCTGGGGAGGGTAAAGTGAGGCACAGAGCACTGGGCCTGCTCAGTATCTACGTGGGCAAGGGAGGATGCACCTATCTAGGAAGAGGGACCTGCAGGGCCTCATGGCCAAATCCCCAGGCTGGGATGCATTCAGAAGGGGCTCGAGGATTTCTGGGGACAGGGGGACAGGGAAAGAGGCCAGCAGGAGGGGAGAAGCCATTTCTCAGCAGCATGCATGCAGGGACAGCCACGGGACACCATCAAGTGCAGGTCTCACACGGGGTGAGCTCTGTCCTGAGGATACGGAGGCACGGAGGGGCCAAGAAACTTGCCCTTGGTCACCTAGTTAATCCAGACGGATTGGTTTAAACATCAACCACGTATTTCTCACTATTCCGGAGGCTGGGGAATTCACGGTCGAGGCGCTCTCGTGGTGGATTTCCTGGGTGTGAGCTTTCTCACTGCATACTTCCCTGAGCGCTTCCTGTGCGTGTGTAGATCAGGAGCCCCTGTCTTACAGTAACGCGAATCTGATTGGAACAAGGAATATTACTTCTTTAGAGCTTCCATCTTGAAATATGGCCATTGTGGAGGTTACGGAATACAAACTTGGGGAACACACATCCCATCTATGTCATGGCTAGAAAGGGGCTAAGTTAAAATTTGTACACAGATTGTCCACAGCTGGGGCCCTGAATACACATGTTGGGAGCAGTGGCTGGAATTAAGGGGCCACAGATGAAGTCCAGCCAGAGCCCAAAAGGGCCCAGAGTGGGTAGCAAGCAGCGGCAGCCCTGGAGAGGCAGGAGCGGAGGAGACAGAGTTCCTGGGGGAGCCAGGATCGATGGAGTCGGCGGGGGCGGCTGGGCTGGGCAGGTGAGGGGCTCATTAGCGGGAGGCCCAGCTGGCCAGCTACTCCAGACCGTGAACTTGGCAAAGGGCGGTCACCGGGGCAGAGGGTGGCCTGTGTGTGCAGGAGGGGCTCCCGAGGGTGTCCTGGCCAGGTCAGCGAGCACGGCCAGGTCGATGTGAGTTCAGTAGGCCCTGGGGATGAGACCCCAGCCTCAGGCAGGGGAATATTGATGCTCTCCCTCCATCACGTCAGGCCACGACGGGCCAAGCGCTTCCCAGAGCATGGGGACCATTGAGGAGGCACTCAATCATGTCATCACTGCGTGTGTCCCTCGCACTACCAGCCAAGCGCCTGGTGTCATCCCAGTTTGTGGAACAGGCTGAGGCTTGAAGAGGTTTCCACCCTTCAATTAGCCCATTGTTCAAACCCAAAAAGACTAACTTCAAATCCCGGATTCACTTTGTTGAAGCTGACACATAATAATTGTACATATCTAGGGGTGTGGGGTGATTGTTCTATAAACCTTCGCCATGTGTGATGATCAAATCAGGGTAATTATTAGCCCTGCTCAGGCGCGTTCTTGAGCATTTTTCTTTTCTTTGTGTTGGGAATCTTTAAACTCCTCTCTTCTAGTTCCTTCTAAAATAATAAAATGTTGTTGGGCATAGTCTCCCCGCTGTGCCCCTGACCACCGGATCCTACTTCTTTTATTTAACTTCATTTTTTTTCTTGGTACCAGGAATCGAACTCAGGACCTTGTGCTTGCCAGGCAGGCACTGTATACCACGGGCTGCAGCCTTACTGCTTTCTTTAGTGTTTGATATCTGGTTCCCTTTTCTCCCTATGCCTCCTTTGCTCCTCAGCCTCTTGTGACCACTATTCTCCTCTCTTCGATTCGCTGTTTTTTAGTTTTCATGTGGAAGATCATGCAGCCTTGGTCGTTCTATACCTGACTTGTTCTGTTTAATAGAACATCCTCCGGGCTCAGCCATGTGACCACAAATGATGGGATTTCGTGCTTCTACGGCTACACAGGATCCACTGTGTGGGGGCCACACTTTTTTTTTGTCCATTCATCTGTCAGTGGGCGCCTAGATAGATTCCATATATCTCAGCTATTACGCAACGTACCACCATAAACATGCACGTCCCAGAGGTTGATAATAAATTTTCGCAGGATCAGTTTCCTCCGTGGGCACCTCCCGCTCCTGCTGGCTGGGTGGACAGACTGCAGGGGTCTTTGGCTCTCTCCTTTCACTGTCCTGCTTTTGGTTCCTGCGTGAAGGACAGCAGGCAGCTGCCGGTGAGGGGGCAGGAAGGCAGGGCTGAGCAAAGAGGTGGAGCTGAGACCCAGAGCTGCGCAGGAAGGGTGAGACACGGTGCAGGCACACCATGACCTGCCATCTCCGTCCTCGTGTCCCAGCCGCTGAGGCCAGTGTGGGACCAGAAAGCCTCCCTTCCAGACTGTGCTCATGACATGGTCCCTTCAAAGTACTGACACCCAGAGCCCCGCCCCGGGGGAAGAGGTGCCACCCCAGGGTAGATTGTGGGGCGTTTACCGTATGCTTGGTGCAAGGGATTTAATAGCGAGTCAAACCAGGGGAGCCCCTGCTTACACAGGGCTTACCATCAATCCGAGGGAAGTCTGACGCTCCTTACCTAGTTAAGGTTACAGCTGCCGCAAGACAGCTTGACGGTGGTGTAGGGTTGGGACCCAACAGAGATGGTCAGGGAAGGCTTCGCGAGGAGCAGCCATGGAGTGTGCCCTTGAGGGTGAGCGGGTTAAGAAGGAAAGGGACACGCGCATATAACCTGCGCAAAAGCCCTGTGATGGAGGCAGATGCAGGAGCCTGAAAAAAGGCAGTCAAGGGGCAGCGTACCAAGATGAGAAGGATGGCGTGGGGAAGTGGCTGCGGAGGTGGGCAGGGGTCAGGGCACCCAGAGTCTTGGGGTCACATGGAGGAAGTGAGAAGCCTTACCCTAGGGACGCTGTGAAGGCATGGTACCTCGATACACTCAAATATGTGCTTTATCTTTTACGTCTGAAGTTGGGCCGCGTCTCCTAGTCTATGGCTGGCTTACTTAGCAAGCAAGCTTTTTCCTGAGGTCTAGAAAACCACACAGTGTCTTACGGTCAATTGAAGCTGTCTTCCACAGCAGGTGGAGCAGGCAGGAGTGGGGTGCTGCAGCCAAGGAGGGAGGAGCGTGGGGTCCCACCCGAGCAGCTCCCTTCGCCATGTAGGAACCCTGGGTCCCTCTTGCACCCCCAAGATTCCAAGGAGCACAGATAGGTTGGACATTAAGGGTGCTGAGCTTGGACATGTTTTCGCAGCACCATGCTCAGGCCCCGCCAAATGCACCAGCTCGGATCCCCCGGGTGACCTGGGAAGGATGTGCAGCCAGGCCCAGGGGTCCACTACCCTCCCAGGCCCTGCCCCTGCTCCTCCCGGATTCTGCGTCTGGAACGTGGGTATTTACCTTGCCCAGGATGCTGTATGTTTTGAGGGGCACCCCATGCCCTGCACCCAGTGTGCAGGTTGCCAGGACACAGCTCAAAGGCAAGCAGATGTGGTGGTGCGCACCCGCAAGCCCAGCACTCTGGGAGGCGAAGGCAGGAGGACTGCAAGTTTAAACCCAGTCTGGGGAATTCGGCATCATAGCATGACCCAGTCTCAAAAATTAAGACAGGGCTGAGGATGTAGCTCAGCGTGAAGGTCCTGAGTTCAATTCTCAGTACCGAAGTGGGGAGGGGGAAGGCCTGCTTGTCTCCCAGGTGGTGTAAAGAGCGGTCCGGGAGCCCCCATAACTGCTGTCCTCTGACTGCCTTTCTCCTGCCAGCAACTCTTTTTGCAGCTTTTGGGGAAACCAAAGAGTGACCCCAACTTTTCCTCTGGTTTTATCTTCTTATGCTTTTTTGGGCTGAGCAGGTGAGACCCTGGGTTCTCATCTCTCCAGCAGAACAGAATCTCTCTCTCTCACTTTGTCTCTGTCTCTGTCTCTCTCCTTCCGTTTCCAGGGCATTTGCTTTTGGCTGGGTTGTGGCTACCACAGGTCTCAGAAGTCACAGAAGCAAAGATCGATAGCAGAGCCAAGGTTCCTTCTTCAATATCAGAGCATTTTAGGGTCATGTTGGTTTGATGCAATTGGACAGAAAAGCAATGGAATGTTCAGACCCCAGTGACCATGCTGGGAGCTCCTGCTTGTCTGGAAATGAACTCACAAAGTCCTCCTCTCCCAGGATGGCTTCTGAGGCCTGTTGGATTGTCTAGGGAGCCTCTGGTCCCCTCTGCGCCAGGTGATCAAACTTCTGGAGGAAGAGTGGGGTGGGGTGAAGTGAAGAGATGATGGGAGAGAGCCGGGAAGCTGCTTCCTGCCTCCCCCCACCCTCGGTGACCAGGGCCTATGGTCAGCCTGGGCCGATGTAATTCTGTACCATGCTTGCTAAATGTGGACGGAAGTGCTCACCTACCTATTTTTAGCACTTGGCTGCTTGCTGAGTTCCTGGCAGGTTTCACACTTTTGCTGCTGGCAGAAGGCAGCACTGTGGGTATGCACAGGGTGGATGGTGTGGTCTTACCCTCTCACCATCACTGCCACTGCCACACTGTGCCCAGTCCCTGGGACCTCAGACCTCATCAGAAGGGTACAGAGACCCAGACGGGTGGGTGCTCAGTTCCACAGTTGCAAAGGCCTGGAACTAACTCAGTGTCCATCCAAAGGGACATAGGGGAATCGACATGGTGCATCCATCCAGAGGGATAATATCCATTGGCTGAACAAGTGCAGGTGACAGATGACATCAGAATGCTGCTATCTGGAGAAATCTCCAGGACAGACCACCGAATAGGACAGCTCATTGCAGATCGGTGCAGACAGCACCGTTCCATGTTGGAAGGACATGCACATGTCACTGGGATAAGCTGCTTTCAGCTTTATCTCTGTGGTCTCAGGAAAAGGACTGGAGAGAGATGCACCATGTTTGAGGCTTCTACTGCTTAACGTATGGACTTCCAGGAAGGGGACCAAGGAGTGCACAGGGCTGATGATACCATCGAGACACAGGGACCCTGAGAGGGGGCAGCAGTAATGGTAATGGTGAAGCTAGGCAGCGAGGAGGGGTGTGTGTGCCCACGGGCCCTGGGGACGCTGAGGGTTGGTGGGCGGGCTCTTCCTAGTTGACCTTCACATCCGGGGACTTACTGAGCATGGAGGCTTTGACAGGGGGTTGGCCCTGCCTTTCTCTGAGGTTGCTGGGTAGCTGAGGGACTCCCAAGGAGTTTCCTGCTCCCAGGCCGCCTTCTCCCAGGGTTTTCTGATGAATAGAGTCTAATGGCAGGGTGCCAAGCACAGCCTCAGACACTGGCTTCTGCCCCAGGGCTGACCACAGCAGATGCATCTGCAGCCAGCGGCCTCTACACCCCTGACCTCCAGAACCCTGATAAGGCATCAGTGTCCACTGCACAAGCTGACCTGGCCCCTTCTGAGTCCCCAGGGCCTCCTGACAGCCCTTCAACCCCACTGTAAGCATGAGCCACAGCAGTGAGAGGAGTGACAGAGATGCTGGCTGCCTAGGGAACCAGGGACAAAGAGAACCCCATGGGGCCCTCGAGCTGATGCCCAGCCCTGAACAGCAAGATGGCTGCCGGAGAGCAAGGGCAAGAGGGAGCCTCACTGACCTGCCACGGGGAGGGGAGGCCTGGCCCAGGCAGAGCAGAAGAGCAGGGAGGGTTCGCAGGGCTGGCTGAGCTGTGGCAGCCCGCAGCGCTCTTGCCATGCATGCACAGCCTGGGCACCACTTGGCTGCTCAAGGCGGTGTAGGCAGGCAGTATGGGCTGTGTCCAGGAAAATGTCAGAAAGGTGCTGTAGGAAGGGCTGTGGCTGTAGGGCTTTGGATCTTGTGTAGCAAGAGGTTCTAATTCTGTCCCCTCCACTGTCTAGCTGGGTGACCCTAGGTAAGTTACTTAGCCTCTCAGAGTTCTGGTTTCTATTGTCCGCAAAATAGGAACAATCTTAGAAACTGTCCCACAGACTGGTTTGGAATTAAATTAGATGGTGAGCTGAATAACAAAGTCACTGAGAGAGAAATCAGGGGAACGACACCTTTCAGAAGAGCATCCAAAAAAATGAAATACCTAGGGATCAGTTTAATGAAGGACGTAAAAGAAACATTTCAGTACTCTGAAGAAGGAGACAGAAGAGAATATTAGAAAAGAGAGATATCCCATAGTCCTGGGTAGGAAGAAGCAATACAGTGAAAATGATCATACTTCCAAAACTATTATACAGATTCAATGCAATGCCAATCAAAATTCCAATAGCATCTTACAGAATTAGAGAAAACAATCCTTAAATTCATCTGGAATCAGAAGAGACCTAGAATAGCAAAGGCAATCCTGGGCATCAAAGGCAAGGCAGGCGATGATCCCTCACTTGAAATTATACTGTAAAGCTACTGTTATAAAAACAGCATGGTAATGGAAAAAAGACAGACCTGAAGACCGGTGGAACAGATTAGAAGATGTAGAAATAACTCCTGACACACTAAGCCATCTTATCTTTGACAAAGTTGCTAAACACATTCACAGGAACAAAAATAGCCTCTTAAATAAATGGTGCTGGGAAAAAGTGGCTCTACACATGCTGAAGGTTAAAGTTGGATCCATATCTCTCATCATGCATGAAACTAAATTTAGAAAGAATCAAAGATATAAATATTAAAACAAAAACAATACATCTGCAGGAAGATACAGTAGGTAAAACGCTTAAAGACATTGATGTAGGCAAAGACTTTATAAGCAAAATTCCAGTTGCACAGGAACTATCACAAAGAATCAACAACTGGGATCTCATCTTATTAAAAAGCTTTTGCACAGCAAGAGAAACCACCAACAGAGTGAAGAGACACCCACAATGTGGGAGAAAATGTTTACCAGGTGTTCCTCAGGGAAAGGATTACTATTGAGAACATATAAAGAACTCAGAAAAAAATCAGTCCTCCCAAATTTAAAGACCCAATTTGAAAATAGGCAGATCTGAGATGAATGCGCACTTCTCAGATGAAGAAATACAAACAGCAAGTAAATATGTGAAAAAATGTTCAACATCACTGGTCATTTCAGAGATGCAAATTAAAACAACAAGGAGATTTCACCTTGCCCCAGGAAGAATGGCTAGTACCAAGAAATCAGCCAATAACAAATGCTGGAGGGGCTGTGGGGAAAAAGGAACCCTTCTCCATTGTTGATAGGAGTGTAGACTGGTGCAGCCACTGTGGAAATTAGCATGGAGATTTCTCACAAAACTAGGATTGGAGGTCCCATTTGACCCAGTTAGTTATCTTCCCAGAATAATTAAAAACATCATACCACAGCAATATAGGTGCACTTATGTTGATAGCAGCACAATTTGTAATAGCTAGACCTTGGAAACAACCTAAATGCCCATCAACTGAGCAATGGATAAAAAAAGATGTGATATTTTTATACAATGGAGTACTACTCAGCCATAAAGAAGGATAGACTTGAGACTGTTATAGGTAAATTAATGCAAATTGAGATCACACTCATAAGTGAAATAAATCAGTCATATATGTGTAAACATTGTGTTGTCTCACTAGTGTGAGAAACTGAAAGACTATATAACTATATAACTATCATAACTGTATATATATATATATATATATACACACAGTTATATACAGTTAAGATAGTTATACTATTTCTCTGAGGTCACTGAAGAGAAAAGTTTGTGCTTGTGTTGTTTGGACAGTTAAATTTGGACAGAGTCTTGTACTCTGAGTAACTGATTTGAAGATAACAATACACATTGTACATACCATTGCTACTCCCTAATTTTTTTTGAAATTTCATTCTATTTTTTTCTCCTTAAAATAAAATTGAAAAAGATAGATGGTGTACTTAAAGGGCCTCATGCCCCACCTGACATTTATTCAGGGTTAAACTCAGAGCCATTCTCCCCACGACTGCTCTATTCATACTGATATTGTGTTGTTGGGGTCAGAGTGGATCTCTAAGGCCAGAATTTCATGCTGGGAGGGGACAGGATGGCGACTTTGAAAGTGTCCATGAGGCACTGCCTCCCTGGGAGGTCACACTGCTGTGAGTCTTGCTCTGGATGCTGCTGGCCTGGATAAGGCTTGGGCAGGTCGCTGGGTGACACAGTCAGGTATCCTGGGGACCAGGCTGCAGGAGGTGACTGGAGGGGTGAACCTGGAATGTCTGACTCTCCTGCCCTGCCCAGGGTCAGGGGCTCCACAGCCCCTTCTTCCAGTGTCTACTGGGGCCACAGCTGCTCCGAGCTCCTGCCGCCCTGGGGATGACCAGGCTGGGCGAGCCCTTTTATGGATGCCACCCTGAAGCCTGCAACATGGGTGGGCAGAGGAAGCTCTGGACAGCCTGGAGGACATCCTGGGCTGCCCCTGCAGTATTGGTCTTGAGAAACAGAAACTGGGACAAAAACACCCCCACGTTGACTTCCAGGTGAGCATCAGGGCCTGGGACGGGTGGACGGGGCTCTCTGCCAAGGTGGTCAGGACAGGATTGCTCTCTCAGCCTGGCCTGGTTGCCTTCAGAAGGTCCCTGATTGCTCTAAAACCTGCTGGTCACTTCCCTGAGTCTTGGTTTCCCTGTTTGTGAAATGAACTTCACTGCTAGCTTGTCCTCTCCCCAGACAGAGCTCGTTGGCATGTGTGAGCCTCAGTTCATTGTCTGTAAAGTGGAGAAAATCCCAGGATGCTCCTCAGGATTGTCCCGAGGGCTGTGAGTATCTGAGGCAGAGGGACAGGGTTTGCCCCGTTCTCTATTTTACAGAGAAGGAAATGAGCCTGAGAGAGATGTGGTAGCACAGAGATGGCTAGCAAGGCATTGGCATTGCTGAGAGGGGTCAAGGGCCACCACTGTTCTTGCCTAGCTCAGCCCCACCTGCCCTAGTGTCACCTCCTAAGCTGGTAGCAGCAGGCCATGGCCCCTGTGCCCACAGCATACTCTCCCCATCTGTTCTCACACCCTCAGCCTCTCAGCCCAGCTGCACCTGTGGTCCAAACCAGCCAGACCCTGTGACTGGTGACTGAGACACCAAAGCCACAGTCTTGATTGAGCACCCTGGGAACCCTGGAACCTTCTCCATGCTTTATGAGTGGGAGTGGGGACGCAGCAGGACTGCATAGAGCAGAGGCAGAAGTGGAGGCAGAGGCAGTATTTGATCCCTGGCCATTTGCTGCTGAGTCTGGGCTACTGATGCCTCCTTTGAAGGAAACAAGGCCCACGGTGTCCCGGACCTGGGAACCCAAAAGCACTGAGGCTGCTATGGATTAGTGCCACCAGGCCAGGCCCCATAGCGGAAGGCAGAGCCCAGCTCCTGGAGCCTCACGCCAGCTGTAAGCATGTTGGGCTCTGAGTCAAGAGCATGGGGCTGGGAAGCTGGATGGGATCCTGGCTCTGTCCCTCTGCTGTGTGAGCTGCATGGGTTTGCTCCCTCCCTCTTACAGGGTGGAAACTAAAATTTCTTTCTCAGGCACAGCAAAGAGGGAAGAGCTTGCCGAGGAGATGTGACTCCTTGATGGGAGATCCAGGACAGAAATCCAGGTGTTCTGGGCACTTTTCTGTCCCGGAAAGGTGGGGTGGGGAATGTCTGTTCCAGTGGGTCAGCAGCCAGTGCTTCAGAAGGCTGTCCTGAGGGAGGCCACCCTGGATCCTAGGTCATTCTCAGCTCTTCCTCTGTGTTTCCCCAGCCCTTCTCCCTTCGTGCCCTCCTCTCCTCTCTCCTACTCCTTGCCTTCCTTCTCCACCCCCCTTTCTCCTCCTCTTCCTCCTGCTTTTCTTCCTCTTTTTCTCTCTCTCTCCCTCCTCTCCTTCTATCCTAGAAAAACTAAGATGCTCTTTTAAAATCATATTGAGGACCAGGGGTTTAGCTCAGTGGTATAAGCGCCTGCCTGGCAAGCGCGCGGTCGTGAGTTTGATCCTTGGTACAAAAAAACAAAAAAAAATCATATTGAGAACAGCCGGTGACCCAAGGAAAGAACCAGCCAGCCAGCGTCTCCTGAGATCTGCTCCATGTTGGAACTTAGGGCGCTGGGAAACAAAGCAACCCACTCGCCTCCCTGGTAGGCAGCTGTGAGCCTACCAGCACATGGGCTGAGACTCAAACACCCCACCCCCGTTAGCAAATGGGAGCCAGAAGTCTGAGCATCTCTTGGGAGGATGACCTTAGGCAATATAGCAAATATGGGGGATTTCCTTCTACCATCTCTTTGAAGGCAAATATTGTCATCACTGTTTTGATTTGTTTTGATTAATTGTATTGCTCTATTCAACACTGTTTTGATAGGTTTTATGATGTTCTGTATTTGGTTTGATTTTGCTATACCTGACTGAAAGGACAACTATTGTGAAGATAACGAGATGTACTATGGTACCTATTACTGTTATCCTGGTAACCTGCTGTGAAGTTCTGTATCAGTGTCACTGCACTGTCTCTATTGGCTTTGTTCTGTCTTGTTCTGTTACATTTTACTACCTTCAAAATAAAAAAAAATCACATTGAGATATAGTTTACAATTGATAAAATCCCTCCTTCAAGTTGATGATTTTTGAAAATAATTATAATTTGGAGTCATCACACAATCAAGGCACAGAACATTTCTTACCCCTGAAAGACATCTCATGCTACTTCCCAGTTCAGTCCCTTCCTCCCACTTCCTGGCCATTGGCCATCAATAATCTCATCATGATAGTTTTATCTTCTCTAGAGTTTGCATATATTGAATCATAGCCTGTACACACTTCTGTGTCTGCCTTTCTCATATAGCATAATGCTTGTTAAGGAGTGTCAATTCATTTGTGTTTGTGTTTATATAGGTCTTAGCCACTTTGCCTTTTCAGGGCCAAATACCTGACACCCACAGCTTCAAGGCTAAGAGGTTTCTTTTGGGGAACAGTTTCAGCTGGCTGGCTCCAAGGTGGAAACAGCATGGCAGAGAAAGTGTCATGGTGGAGCTACTCAACCCACAGCAGCCAGGAAGCAGAGAGAGGAGCAGCTGGGGGCCTAAACACACCCCGTCAGGTCACGTCACCAGTGACCCACCTCCAACAGGGGCCACGTCCTAACAACAAGTCAGCTAGAATGGTCCTGTGATCCAGTTACCTCCCAAAAGTCCCACCTCTGAACTCTTTGTTTTATTTTATATATTTTTTTTATTTTAAGGAGAATAAAACCAAACAAAATAAAGCAAATCGGAACAGAACAATGCAAGCAATACAGGATTTCAAAACAAGATAACAGGGAATCAACAATGGCTACCACAATGTCTCTTGTTTTCTTCAAAATAGCTATCCATACCTTCACACACAATAAAATCAAACAAAGCAGAGTAAAACCAATCAAAACAAAAGAATGAAAGCATTACAGAACTTCAAAACAAGATCATAGGAAATTAACAAGGGCCACTATAATGTCTCTTGTTTTCTTCCAAATAGCTGTCTATACTATCACACATAATAAGATCAAATAAAACAAAACAGAATAAAACCAATCAAAACAAAAGAAGGAAAGCACTATAGGACTTCAAAACAAGACAACAGGAAATCAACAATGGCTACCATGTCTTGTTTTCTTCAAAATAGCTGTCCATACCATCACACACCAATAAAATCAATCAAAACAAAAGAATGAAAGCAATATAGACTTCCAAACAAGATAATAGGAAATCAATAATGGTGACCACAATACATCCCATTATCTTCAAAATAGCTGCCCATACCATCAGGCACAATAAAACCTAACACAATAAAACAGAGTAAAACCAAACCTAACAAAATTATGAAAATGATACAAGAATTCAAAATAAAATAATAGGAAATTAAAAGTAGTTACCACTTTCCCTTTTTAGGCATTTCTTCCTCTATCACTTTCATAATATCTATTGTGTTTTTTGGATCCCTCTAATTCCTTCAGTTTTTTTATGCTGGGGAGATAACTCAGTGTTCACCTATATGAGTCCAAACCATTTCACCCATGAACATGACCTCCAGTTGCATCCATTTATCTATGGGAGCCTCCAGATTGTCCTACTTTATAGTTGAGTAGTTTTCCATTGTATGAAAATACCATATCTTTCTTGTCCATTCTGCTGTTGATGGGAAAATTACACTGAGGCTTCTCTGATGGCCTGGGGTGTGTGGTGACAGGGTTACTTCTTCAGCTTGTGTGTCTACAGAAGGACCCCTTTTACGGCAGCAGGCACACAGGGGAGTGTTTGTCTGATTCTCCTGGTGGGTGCTGGCTGCCTGAAGGAAGCAAGGTTCTCCAGTGGGAGCCCACAGGTACACAGGATGTATCTGACTATGTCTCCCTGCCTTCATGGCTGCTCACAGGAAGCAAGCCTTCCAGTGGTGGAGGGTGTCCAGAAGCCCATCTCTCAACCCTTGAGGTTTCAGGAAGACATTCCAGCATAGCATAGCAATGCTGTGGGATAAAGTGTAAGATTGTTTTTGTCATTGGTGTTGTGCTTAAGGAGGGTGGAGCTGCAAAAATGGATTTTTCTCCAAGCCTTGAAGGCCAATGGAGGCTGCTTGATTAAATCTTGAAGTTTTTTTGGATTAGTGGCTCTTCTTCTTCCACCACGCCCTCCACCATTTTGAATGGAGATGTGTAGAACTGGCTGCAATGGTTGATACATGGTGCCAACTTGAGTTAGTTTAGAAGTTTAATTTAAGTGACTTACCAGGGATCAAGGTCCTCACTTGGTAAACAACCTTATCCTGCGCAGAAGGGCATGCAGATGGTACGAGTGCTGCACCCACCCTAGGGGATGGGAGCTTGCTTACAATACAAGGGAGGAAAAGAGGCGTGCTCTTCCCCCTGTTTGCTCTTGCTGTTTCTGCTCTCTGTTGCTGCCATTAACTGTGCCATACTGCCCCGCTTTGGATCCAACTGATTATAGACTGAAACCTCCACAAACTGAGCTAAGTAAACCTTTCCTTTCTTAATTTTGGATGTTGGGTGTTTTGTCTCAACAATGAGAGAAAAGTAAGTAAGACAGAATTTGGTATGACAGAAGTGGGGTTATTGTGACTATATCTGACCATGTTGTTCAAGAGCCTTTAGGAATGGCTTGTGGGAAGAGTTTGGAAAGGTTCTGAGATGTCTCCTGAAAGGATAGAGCTGGACTGCCTTAGGCTGTTCTGTGGGGGAGATTCTGGTTAGAGCTCCGAAAACTAGAAGGCTGGTAGAAATTCTGCTGGTAAAGACCAGACTTGGAAGGTTTCTGATGGGAAAGAAGGACTACATTGCCTGTTGAAGTCCAGATGATGTGTGTTATGGCTTGGCAAATAGTTTGTCTGCATTTTGCTCACGTTCAGAGACTTTGCCTGACACTGAGATTAGGGGCAGCAGACTAGTTAATCTGACAGAAGAAATTTCAAGGCTGTCAAATGTTGAGGTGGTAGTATGGCTATTGTTGGGGGCTTTTAGCCAGATTTATGTTGAGAATCAAGAACAAACAGCCTAACAGGATGATTTAAAATGTGAGTTTGACCAGAAGAAAAGCTACAGTAAAGCTGTGGACTGTAAAGATAGAGCTGAGGAGATCTCCATTTCTGAGAAGGAATACACAAATACAAAAGATGGCCCAAGGACACTGAAGCAGATGATGGTCATGTTTTTCTCCACCTTTGGCATCCCTCTGTGAGACTTCTCCTGTATGCTGCTGATAGCCCTACCATACTGGGCTTTGGGACTGACTCCAGATGCGTCCAGATTCAGTGTTACTCTGCCCTTAGTGGTCCAGCTTCAAACCTCTCCAGCACAGACAATGGGACACACCACATACATGCTTCTTGAGCTGTGGAGACTCCCAAACTGTGTCAGCTAACTGTCTCCATAACCTCACCCGCCACCTCACTCCTGGAAAATGCTGGAACATTTTTGAATGCTATGATGGGATCTACCATGTGTTTCCCCACCAAAACATGAGGCTCTGTGGCATGAACCTCTGGATCCTGGTCCCAGATCTAAACATCTGCCCTGGTAATTAGGACCCTCTAATTTTCTCCAGATCCTGCCAGGAATGGGATAAATGTTTCTTCTTGGTGGGGATCCCTGTATTTTCTCCCTTCATGGACAGGAGCCTTTCTCAGGCTGATAACGGCCATCTTTTGAGTTCTTCTTTTAAACCCCTGTGTGATTCAATTTCTGACCCATTTTCTATCTAAATGATTAAAGGCCATGCATCACCAGCTTCCTTTAAAAACCACTTCCTCCTATCCACTTCTTAAAACTGGAGAAGAAGAATCTTCCCTACAAAAAATGGGGGAATGTAAAGGAAATTTAAAAACTTATAACCTGACAGTATATTGAGAGCAGGAAAGGCAGACCCACCCCATTTAGATTCAGCTAGCCCTGAGATTCCAACACCAGCTGCAAACTGTAACATAAATGTAAGTCAGCCAGAAAGTGCATCTTATTGTGCTTATTTTAAGGTTTCAAGGACTCATCACCCAGAGACAGACTGGTTCAGTCTAAGACAATGATTGATTCTTCCGGCTCACCCAAGCCCCTGAACTTAAGAAATTCTTGTCAGCCCAGAACATCTGCCTGACAACATGTGACCCAGATTATGTAATCAATTATAAAATAACCTATCATCCCTTTGTACTTCCTGCTTAAAATATGTAAGTGTCTGTTTAACCCAAGACAGGGCTGATGATTTGGAATTCAGTTTCCCTCAGCCCATTAGCATAATAAACAGCTGACTTCCAACTCCTCAGTGCCTGTGTGTCTTCCATCTGATTTGATCCTGGTTTTTCCACAGTAGGATCACAAGAAACAGCAAGTCTCTACTCCTTGCTGCCTCAAAACTGCAAAAGTGAAAGACTTTGCTTTGAGGAGAAAGCCACAGAGCACCAGGTTCCAGAATGGTGACAGCATAGAAAATTTGTTCCTCAGAATTGGATTCACAGTGCCTAGTGATCCAGGCACTCAGCCCTACAACCAAGAGAGAGGGAAGCCTGGCTACCCCTCCAGCTGGCAGCAGACCTTAGCATCATCTATTAAGAACTGGTTTTAGGTACATGCAGAATGCAAGAACTGTGAGGTTAAAAAGGCTTCCTCACCCCGATTTCAGGAGGCCTGGGAGACCAGGCAGTGTGCCCCTGAAAGGGCAGTGTGTGAAGCTGTGAGAGTGGACTCACAGGTGTGACAGTATGCAGCAGAGAGTCCAGAAACTGGGAAAAGCCAGCATAGTGGATCAGCTAATGAAACCTGCAAGGAGCAAAGCAAGCCCAAGAGAGAAGCTGTGGAAACTACAGCCACCAGAAGTGCCTCAGAGGTGGAGCCACCCAAGCCTTTTGGAACTCACAACTTACCACAGATTGCTTTAGATGTTCCATATGGAATTGCAACATTTAATGTTTGTCCTACTGGAGTTTGAGCTTGCTTTAGTCCCAGTATTTTTGTAACTTTTGGAATGAAGTGTTTATTTTGTGCTGCTGAATGTAGGAAGTATCTAACTTTTTATTTGTATAAGAGCTTTCAACTAAGAGTTTGCTTTCCATCTTGAAGGAGACTTGGGACTTGGACTTTTCAGCAAAGCTGAAACTGTTAGGACTTTGGCAACTCTTGGAGATGGACTAATTTCCTTTTGCATAAAGGGATGTGTATGAGTCTTTGGGTGACCAGGGGCAGCATGTTATGGTTCTAATGTAATATAAGGTTGAAAGATTTAATATTGATTCTGAATGATCATTAAATCTGTGTTATAATGTTTAAGTTGTGAAATGGTAAGAATAAGTGTATCTTTGTAGGTGGAGACCTGTTTAAAGAAATGTGTCTGGTTGCCAAGATGACAAGGGGTGGATTTTAATGGTTTATAAACTGTGTCAACTTGAAAAGTTTAGAAATTTAACTTAAGTGACTCACCAAGTGGTCAGGGAGATGGTGGGAGGGCTACACCTGCACTAGGGAGTGGTAGCAATATAAGGAAACTAAAGAAGTTTTCTCTCTCCCCTTTTGCTCTTGCTGCTTTGGCTGTCTTCCACTGCCAAGAACTATTGCCTCTGTGCCATGTCACCCTGCCTTGGAGCCAACTGATTATGGATTGAAAACTCCTGTGAGCTAAATAAGCCTTTCCTTCCTTAATTTTTGGTGTTGGGTATTTTGTCTCAGCAGCTAGAGAAAAGGGGATGTGATAACAGAAACATAAATTGGAGTGAGGCATTTTGAAGGTAAAGGAAGGGGCCACAAGCCCAGGAATGCAGGCAACCTTTTAAATCTGGAAAATGGCAAAAACATGGATCTTCCTCAGAGCCCCCAGAAGTGTAGCCCTACTGAAACTTTATCTGTAGCTCAGTAAAACTGATTTCAGATTTCTGACCTGTAAATTTATTTATGTATTTTTATTGACCTGTAAATTTACAAATGAGTCTAAATTTATTCCCATGACTCTGTTGTTTTAAAGTTAGTATATTTGTGCTAATTCGTTACACCAGTGATACAAAACTAACATTCCAACATAGCTTTAGAGAAGAGTAAACAACTTCTCCTTTTAGCACCATAACTTACAAAGCTTTAATAACTACAAGAGGATGATCAAAAAAGGAAGACAGAGTCTATACATACATCCACTAATAAAATGTGGGCTTATCATGCAGCATGAGCCAGCATTTACAGAGCAGCCCATGTAGTTAAAGATAGTACTAGATCAGCTGGCTATTTACTATTCTTAGACAAGATAAAATGAGATTCTAGCTTACACCAAATACACTACAAATATCAGATGACTGAAAGCCCTGAGTGTGAAAGAGCAATATTTAAATGAAAGAGCAACATTTAAAATTTTTAGAAAAAAATAGTTGCCGGTGATATTGCGGTTGAGGTTCTCTTAATGACAGGCAAGAGTTCAAATCATAAAAGACCAATAGCTAAGGCCTCATCTGTGTTAAACATATACCATATATCAAGTGCTGTCTCTCCACATTGTCACCAGAGCCACCTATCTGACCATATCTGCTCCTGATCCAGCCTCTGTTGGCTCTCTGATGCCCCATGAGCATGATGACAGCCAGCCACCACATGCTGTGCAGACCCAGCACTGCAGCCATGATCCCCACCATGCTCCTGAGTCTAAACGCCCCTACTGCCTTCTAGCATTTCTGAAACCAGACATCCTGCTTCATGCCTCTGAGTCTTTACATATGCTCTTCCTTCTGCCTGGAGTGCTTTCTCTCTTTTTTACCAACTTAAAAAAAAAACACCATTTACCCCATTTTTAAAAAACTACTATGCATCCTTCAACTCTAGATGTAGTCTTGTGTCCCCAGTGAACATCCTTGACTTGCTAAAAGACTATTGCCTGTATGACTACAAAAGCTGTCAGGCCATCACTACGACCAGCGCATACCTGTCCATGGCAAAGTTCTTGCTTCTGCTTCCACTATTGGGGAGATCCTGCACAGGGCCTAGCCTAACATCAGAGCTGTGAGGATGGCACTGGGGAGGGATTCCTGTGTGACTGGACAAGGACCTTAAACCTTGTTAGTTTCTGTGGAGTAGGGCAGTGAGTCCACCTGCTTAGAATGCTGTGAAGACTAAACAAAGTGATGTGTGTGACATGTCCATGTCTTAGGTTAGGCACATCCAAAAGTAGGCACTAAAACCAAGATGTGAATTGTAGGTAGTTCATTAGTGACTCAGGGAACACCTGTAGTAGGAGTGGAGAAGAGGTCAAGAAAAAGAGCATTACCCAGCTTGTTGCTGATGTGGACACCTGAGGCTAAGTCCTGGGATGAAACTGAGGAGTATGTTAGTCAGCTTTCTGTTACTGTAACAAATACCTGAGCCAGTCATCTTATAAAGAGAAAAGGTTTATCTTCTTTCAGAGTTTTAGAGGTTTCAGTTTGTGATTGGTTGGTCCCCCACTTTGAGGCAGTGGTGGTGCATCACAACAGAAGCATGGAGCATCAAAACAACTCACTGCACACCAGGAAGGGTGAGGGGTGGACTGGGGTTCCACAGTTCCTTTCAAGGACACATTCCCAAAGACCTAAGGACATCCTCTGCGTCCCAACCTCTTAACCTTCCCCCCACCTGCCAAGCTGGGAACCAAGCCTTTGACCTATGGACCTTTGAGGGCTACTTAAGATCCCAGCTATCACAAGGGGATGATGTAGAGCACACCCAAGTCATCTCACACTCAGGACTGAGCATTTATTCTGTGACTCTTGTCCATCACTAGTTGAGGCTTGTCTTGGTTACTTTTTTCATTGCTGAGACAAAATACCCAAAAGTGAAAGGAGGAAAGGTTTATTTCAGCCCACAGTTTGTAGAGTTTTGGTCTCAAGGTTTCAGCTCCAAGGCAGGTTGGCATGGCAGAGGAGAAACAGTCCATGACATGGCAGGCAGGAAGGCAGCAGCAGCCAAAGCAGTGAGCAGCAGCAGCAGCAGCAGTAGCAGCCTGCCTTCTTTCTGTCCCTGTGTGTTCTATCCAGGCCATAAACCTATTGATTAGTTTCACCCATACCCAGGTGGGACTTCGTTTATCCACACCTTTAATCCCAGTGTCACATCCTTAATCCGTATTCATACAACCTAATCCAGCCACCATGGAAACTCTCCACCTATGACTGCATGAGGCTTTGGGGGACATCTAGATACAAGCCATAACAAGCTGCTTCCAGGGGAGAGCTGATCTTAGGTGCCTGGCTGACCCCATCCTGGTGACCAGGGAACACTATCTTGAGCTGAATTGCAGATGTGCTGTTGTTTGGCCTGCTGGGGCACTGGTGGCCTTTCTGCTACCTCACACCCACAGAAATTGTAAACTTCCCATCATCATCTTGTTCATTCCCCACAACCATCCAAGGAAGGGTATTCTGCCCATTTTCCAGAGGAGGAGATAGGCCCGGAGAGGTTACCTAGGGAGGGATTTGTTGAACAAACAAGCAAATGAACAAACCTCCTTGCAGCTGTCCACAAAGTCAGTCTGTACTTACTGGAGCCCAAAAGCTCCTGTTTCCTAGCTGAGGCTTCAGTGCACCCCTGTTATGCCCAGATGCCCTACCCTGCAGCCCTTGTCCCCTAAAATCCCCACACTCTCAGGAATGACTGAGGCAGTGGTGACCCCACCTCTGACCTCAGGTAGGGAAAGCCTAGGTTTTCAGGAATCAGGCTGGGTCCTGACCCTTGCTGTGCCTTTATCTATAGCATGAAGGTGGGCAGGTCTTGGACCCTCTCTTGGCTCACCTTATCCATCTGCTAGATAGGAGTGGGCAGGTTTTAGATTAGCTAAGTCCTCTAAACTGTTGGGTCGACTGGGAGGTTTGGGGCTGGGTTCCCAGACTTGCTAAGGCAGGCGTGAGGGTAGAGAGTGCTGACTTGGTTCCTCTGCCCAACACCTGGCTTGTTAGAGCGCAGAGCCCCGTGGTTAGAGCACCTGCTCCTTTGTCCCCACTTGGCTTCAGGTTCAGACTTGGGCCCAAGGCAGCTCAGTTGCAGGCTTTACTCCTGTCACATCCATGACTGTGGCCATGGTTGGGCCTGACATGGCCGTTCTGATCACTGACCTTGGTTATAGATAAAGTCCAGATTTGAGCACAAGCTGACTGCTGACCCTTGTCACAGAATGACCTCTAAACCGAACCATATGCTACTCTTGACCTGGCTACAGGCTGGGGTTTTTTATTCCAGCTTCAGACTCAGCCTGGGTCCCACCACAAACCTCAGACCCAGGCTGCCCATTGACCTTGACCCATCAGACCACAGGCTGACCTCTGCCTCCTGGGCAATGACTGCTCAGTCCAAGTTCAGCCACTGATGCCCCCCATTTGCTTCCCCCCATAGAGAACCCTGTCCTCCTTGTGGTCCAGGAGGGTTTATATTTGTAATCCCAAGGAGGCATTTGTTGGAATTCTAGTAAATTAATTCCAATCTACCACTTCCAGTGTGACTCATGGTGAGAATAAAGACACTGAGACATATACACACAGTTGTGGGGAGCCAAGGGGTCCTAAGTCCAGCCAAGAGAACAAAGGCCATGACCCAGAGCCCAACCCGGGTTTTATTAATCTCCCATAAGGGGAGTGGCTCCAGGATGAGTGGCAGTGGGGGGTGGGTTATGACTGCTTTGACTACCATGAGCTGGGCTAGGTAGGAGGTCTGAGATCACCTCCGCCATATGCAGAGGGCAAGAAATGCAGAGAGACCAATCTGCATAACAACTGAGGTAGTAGCTGATAATTTGGGGTGGGTGCTTCAGTTCTGATGTATGATCCTTTTGCCTTGGGAAGTCATTGCCTCTTTCTCGAGGCTCAGTCCCAGCTTACAGCGTAGAGCATGGCTCTCCATCCTGCCAGACTCAACCACATATTTGGGGAGTCGCTGCAAGGGGGTGAGGGTGTAACACTGGCCTGTTACTTTGCTTCAGAGATTACACAACAGGTACCCAGCCAGCCCATTTACATTGCCTCGCGCCAGTTGAAAGGACAAAGAAATAACCAAGCCAGCTCTGAACATATCAAAACATGGAGATAGGGCCAAGTTTATCCAAAAATGGAGACAGTTACTCTTCTTTCCAAGGAGAGTCAAGGAGAATCATCTCTGTGGTTCCCCACATCCCCACCCATAGCATGATGCTCAGCACTCTCTGCTGTCACCCAGGCATAGAGGGGTTGGGAGATGCCACTCCTGCAGGCTCCCCATGGCTGAGCATGGCCACCAGGCTGGGCTCTGGCCCTTGACCTTAGCAAAGCAGCTCTTCTGAGCCTGTATCCTGCCCCCACTTCTGAATCAGTGAGACTGTTGCCTCAGGGCCTTTGCATAGCTGTCCCCTCTGTGTGGAATCCTCTTCCCAGACACCTACATGGCCACTTCTTATCCTTCAGTTATCTGCTCTCATGCCACTTCAGGGCATCTTCTCTGACCACAGTTTAAAATTCACCCACCTCCCAAAGTGCTCTCCACACTTCATCTTCCCTACTTTATTTTTCTCTGAAAGTTATCACTGCTTGGTGTACTGTATGTTTTACTTACTGGTTTTATTCATCTTCTTTCTCATTTGCCCAGAGCATCAGCTTCATGAGGACAGGAATTTTTTTGTCTCTTTTGTTCATTATCATGGCTCAGGAGGAGCTGTTCTGTAAGTATTTGTTAAGTGGGTGAATGAATAAGTGACCCATGGAAAGTACTTAAACCACAGCCCTCATCACCAAGTGCTGAAAGAATGGTATTTGCTGTTGCAGTGATTGTTGTCAGTGGGTGAAGAACCCAGAAGGGTCTTGTCTCTGAGATGGCACAGCCACCTCCCCCCAGGCACCTTCTAAGCCTGCTCCAGGTCAAGCTGACCACACTCACTCAGAGCTGCAGTGGTGACCACCTGGACTTGACCTGGCCAAGGTGGGGCTCATGACAAACGTATGGTCCTTCACGGAGCCTCTGTGAGCTTGGCTATCATCAAGGAATATGGGCACCTGCCCCGTTGGATGATGTGGTCAGGGTCCAGGGGAGCGTCTGCAGTGCTGGACACAACGCTGGACACTCAGGGTGGCTGTTGGCCGAAATCCCCTGGACTCGGACACACAGCTCTGTTCTGTTCCCAGGGCCATTTTGTCTCCTCTATTGGACCGGAAGGTCCTGGAGGGATGGACCTGGTGCTCTTAGTCCTATGTGTTCCCAGCAGGCCAAGGCTAGGCCTGGACCAGGAACCTGGAAATGCCTCCTACTGGCTGATGTATGGGCAGACTCCTGACTGTTCCTCAACTCTGCCAGTTATGGCCACCAGGGGGCGGCCTGACTATGTGCAAAGCGGGTGTCGCCCTTGGCTGATAACTCCAGGTCCCACCTCATCCTGAAGACAGAGGCAGATGTGGTCCAGCTTCCAACCTGTCACTGTTCCTTGCATTTGAGCCGAGAAAGAGCAGTAGACTTGGATTCTCAGCTTGAGCCTGCTATTCATTGGCTGCGACCGTAGGGAAAAGCCTTTTTCTCCCGGACCCTCAGTTGCCTCAGCTGTTAAATAGAGCTCAGCCTGGTGTCCCATCAGGGTTTGTCTCAGCTTATTTGAATCAGTAAAAGTATTCATGGCTACCACAAAGTATTGCCTCGTTTTTCTCCTAATTCCTTCTTCCTGGTTGCTGGAGGAAGGTCTTACCCCATTGTACATGCTGCCCTCTGTCGGCTGGCAGCAGAACTACAGCTTCCATCTCAGCCCCCCAGTGGGGATCAGGGGAGGAAGAAGCAGGAGATGGGGAAGGGTTAAGGGCAGGGTTATCAGCTAATTCACTTACTCGGACTATTTATCATGCCCCTAACATGTACTAGGCATAGTAATAGGCCCTGGGAACATAGCAGTTCAAATGGTGTGGCCTGTGCCTCAGGGGGATCCCAGTCACTTGCAGAACTGAGAATCTGGGGGTTTTCTTTGGCCTGACCCATCTCTCTCAAACCAACAGTGGAGGGTAGTGGTTAAGAGGGTGGGTTTATGGTGCTGGATACTTGGGTTCAAGTCTCAACCTTACTAATGACTAGGTATGTGGCCCTGGATAAATCATTTGACTTCCATGTCTTTGTTTTGCCACCTGTAGAATTAAGATAATGATCCAGCCTATATATTATAAAGTTTCCTGTAAAGACTGAGTTAGTTTAACAGTATCTAGTCATGCGGGATAGGTGTGAGCTAAATAACCACTAAAGAATCTTTGTGAAAAGATGGGAGGAGCAACATGTACGTTCCTCCAGTTTTATGTGAGTCCTTCCTGTCCTGCCCACCTTTGAGGAGTCTTACACGAGGGTGAGATGAGTAGAGTGCGTTTGGCAACTGGCATTTTGATTTCTAAATACCTCTGCCCCCTCAAGGGCCTTGAGGCTGGATTTTGCCCCCACCCTGGGCTGACCACACAGGGTTCAGGAGAGACCTGACCCAAGCAGACCAAGCTGTCACAGTGAGAGCAAAGGGACCGGCCTGGTCACTAAGGCAGAGTCTTTGCTGATGATGCTGGCGATGGTGATGGTGATGATGCTGGCAATGGTGATGGTGATGGTGGTGATGGTGGTGATGGTGATGGTGATGGTGGTGATGGTGATGGTGGTGATGGTGGTGGTGGTGATGGTGGTGCTGATGCTGGCGATGGTGATGGTGATGGTGATGGTAGTGATGGTGGTGATGGTGATGGTGTTAGTGATGGTGGTGGTGGTGATGGTGGTAGCGATTGTGGTGATAGTAATGGTGGTGGTTGATGGTCATGGTGATGGTGATAGTTTTGGTGGTGCTAGGACTGAGAGGAGTTCTGGGGCTTGGTTCAGGGGACCTGACTTACCCTTCTTTCCTCCTGACTGAGCCTGGTCTTCTCTAACCTCAGCCATCAACCAAGTTGTAGGACAGGGGAATGGGATAGTGGCTCCCTCTCTGGTTTCCAGGGACCATTTCTGAGCCAGTAAAAAAAAGGTCTTAACTGGAATCTTCTTCCTATCCTGCTCATAGGCTGCAAATGCTTCTACTTTCTGTGCCTTAGTTTCCTTATCTATAAAATCAGAAAGAGAAGAAAGCATAATGATCCTGATTCTTTGGCAACCTGGATTCCCCACACCCCAGGAAAAACAGACATACATGCTTGTGCACGCACACACATAATATAACCATGTGGTTAGAGGCTTCTAGCTCTTCCTCAGGCCTGCAGGCTCCAGTTCTGTCCCAGTTGGCCTCTTAACCCTTCTGACTATTTTGCAATCCAGGCCTGTGTGAGACCCTGCTCCTCACACCCAAGCTGGCACAGGACAGCTGGGCTGGCAGCGTCTGTGGGAGCTGTCCTGAAAGGGCTCTTCCAGTCCAGTCCAGCCTCGCTCCTGACCCAGCCATCCCATCAAGGTTTCTGGGTTCTCAGGTCCCAGAAGGGCCCTCCTGATCTACAGGAAAGGTGGGGCTTGGTGGACAGAAGCCACTTGCAAAGGGGTCGGTGTCAGTGGCCGTAGCATCACTGGCTACTGGCGTGGGTGGGAGGAGTTGCTCACACCCAACCCCTCCAGAGTCAGTGGAATCAGGGAGAGATGTGTCACCTCCTCCCAAAAGCAGAGTTAGGACTGAGACTGGCAAGACAAGTTCTCCTCTAGTTGGATACTTGCATACTTGGAGCTTAGGGTAGGAGAACAGGAAAGGAGTCAAACCATAGGACCTGGGTTCCAGGCCAGCTCCATTAACATGTGCACAGCACATTACAGTTTACAAAGCATCTCCACAGGCATTGATTTAGGTGGCCCCAGGGAACCTGTGGAGATAGGCTTGTTCTCTAGTCACAGGAAAAGCCCCCTCAAAAGCTGGTTGACTTGACCAAGGTCCCCCAGTAGGAAGGAGCCAACTGAGGCTTGAACTGAGTGCTGCCTCCCAATCTGGTGACCTTCCTGAAGTCTCAGGTGGACCTGAGCTGTGAGGCATGGGACCTGGGTGAACTCCCTCCCTCCCTCCCTCCCTCTCCAACCTTTGTAGAAAGCCCTGGGGGACTTTCCAGTGCTGGGCTTTTAGGAAGCTCCATTGTCACTGCCCCTCTGAGGTGGCAGGTGGGGATTAGTACCACCGAGCAGAGGAGTCACAGGTCCAGACAGGGAAGCAACTTGGCCAAGGCTGTGCTTGGAAGTGGCAGAGCCTGGACAGGAACCCGGGTCTGCAGACCCCTGGCTGGAATCAGGGCACTGGCTGGAGTTGGGTTTCTAAGAATAAAGCACGACTCTCAGAACAGACCCAGAGCAGGGACTTTCGGGCCTGCTGGGTCTCAGTGTGCACTCAGGCCTGGCTGCCAGGGATGGGAAGAGGCCGGCCACTTCCTGTTCGGGCTGGCGCGGTCCCCGTGAGGTGGTCATCAGAAGCCAAGCACTTCCCGGTCTGGGCCGCCTTCCCCTTTCTCAGCCTGGGAGGGGATGGCTTGTGGATGAGGCGGCACTTGCGTGCTGTGGCCTGGATGGCGTCTGTCCTCTTTTCATTTCCCCCTGCTCACCGCGTCCCTCTCCATAGCCACCAACGGTCGGAAGCTGCTCAGAGAAGCCTGCCTGGTCCCCTGTCCATGCCTGTACCCCTCCCCACCGGAGACCTCATCTCCCAGGGGTTTGGGGAGTGTCCCCTTCCCAGTCCTGCTAGGGGTCTGTCCCCTGGGGCCTGGAATGAGGCTCCGAGGGGGCTCTGTGGCCCGGATCACACAAGCCACCAGGAGAACCAGGATGTGAACTCGGCTGTGTCTGGCGCCAGGATGCCCATCTTGTACGCATTTAAGATTCCCAGGGTGTGTGAGCCAGAAGGAGCCCAGGGGTGCAGGTGACAGACATGGCTGGACCTGAGCGCGGCGAGCACAGGTGTGGGTTTGCTTCTCCCTGTCCCCTCCCACACGGTCCTCTCTGTCTCAGAGCAGCGAGGGGCAGAAGTGCAGGAAACACAGCTGAGACTGTGCCAGCCACCCGCACAGAGGCTCAGAAGCACCCTCTGAGGACCAGGCCTGGGCTTGGGGACATGGGCCCTGAGATCTGACTGCCTCCATGCTCCCCCAGCGCCCTTCAATCCTAGCAGGGAAGCCAGAGGCTTCCAGCCAAAGGGGCAGCAGAGAGCCGGGGTAAAACCGGAACCAGATGAGTCAGGATTCAGATCCCAGCCCTGCCAGGCCAGGGTGGCGCAGGGGACGTGGCTTCGGGCACCTCAGTTTCCTTGCCTGTAAAATGGGGGTAAAATAGCAGAGGCGCCTTTCAGGCCCCCGTTCTGCTGACTCCTTTCCTGTGCAGGGCAGACAGTGGGGTGTCCTAGAGCCCAGTGAGGTCTCCCCAGACTGTGGCCTCCGGTTGTAACTGCGGAGCCACTGAGACTCAGTGAGATCAGGAAAGAGCGCTGTCATGTCACTGAAAACTAAGAAAAGACCTTGGAAAGGTACACAGAAAAGTGAGCTGTCAAAACAAAAAGGCTGCTGAATTAAGTGTGAGTCAGATGCTCTCAAGGATTGGGGAAAACAGTACAGTCATCCTGCGTTATCGCTGGTCTCACCATGGTTTCAGTTACCTGAGGTCAACCATGGCCTGAAAATATTAAATGGAAAATTCCAGAAATAAACAATTTGTAAGTCTTAAACTGTGTGCCACTCTAAGGAGAGTCCAGTGTCTGTCTTGGCCAGGACGTGAGGATCCCTTGCCAGGGTGCCAGGCTGTGTATGTAGGCTGCCCTCTGGCTTGGTAGCGGCATCAGTGATCAGAGTGACTGTACGTGCTGAGCAACTTTTACTCTGCTTCACAAAGGCCCCCGAATGCAAGAGCAGCATTGCACGGACCAGAGCTCAAAGCAAGGAGGGACAGGCCAACTCTGGCACCATGGGGCAGTGCTGCTGTGTGCTGGGTAAAGTGTGGCGAACACCACAGGGTTTCGTATTATCTGTGGTTCCAGGCATCCACTGGCGGTATCCCATGGCAGTAGTTAAAATCCAGACATTTTTGCTGAATTAAGCATAGGCTGAAAGTTGGGGGGATTATTGAAAATCCAGAGGGAGTTTGCATCCAATTTGCTTCATCAGTTTCTCCTAGGTCTCACTCACTCTAAGAAACTGAACACTGGTGATGTGCATTTGCAGTCCAAGAGCTCTGAAAGGCTGAGTCAGAAAGATCACAAGTTTGAGCCCAGCCTGGGCAATTTAGTGAGACACTTCTGAAAATTAAAAAAAAAAAAAAAATCCTGGGTTCAACCCTCAGTACTGCAAAGAAACAGAAAAGGAAAAAAAAAATCAAGAACCATGAATGCTACTGCATAGATTTGTTTACTGCAAGAAAAACAAAGTAGAACGTCTACCAGAGGTCTTGGTCACAAAGGCAGCCTTGGCCCTGCACCAAACATCATGTACTAAAAGTACACGCGTTACGTTTCAAGAACGTTCAATAAACTGTGCTTACGTTTGATGAAATGCTTATTTTATGTATCATAAGATTTCCTGCCTTAAATATTTTTTTTCCTATTAACAACCAGTGGTTTTGCTTTCATTGGACAAGAGGTTTCTTCTATTAATAGCACTTACCTCATGGGGCGGATGCAGAGAGGGGCACGGAGGTAAGGTATGCAAAGTGCTTGGCAGGAAGCCTGGTGCACAGTTAATGTCCAGCAAGTATTTGCTACTGCGATCGTCTTTAAATCTTGACCCCCAGGTAGCCAGTGAGCAAAGGAAGCTCGGAGGAGAAGAGGTTGTGAAGAAAGTGGGCCGCAGGTCTAGGCCTGGCTGTGGAGCTGTTTGAATGCTCAGGTCCCAAACTTTTAGCACATATTTTAGAGAAGGTGACGTTCCTAGGTAAGTGGTAGGAGTGGAGGAGTCTCCAGCCCCCTCTCCGAGGAGAGCCATGAGTTCTCTAATTCGAGGCCCACACAGCTGATGCTATTGTTTCAGTGGTCTCTCCGTGTTTAGCAATCCCATGTGTTCTTATCGCAAAGCCTTTCATTCATGCCTTTAATTACTTGTCTCTGTGTCTGTCTCCTCCAGCAGCCTGGGAGCCCCCCGGGGAGCAGACCTGACTCATCTCCAGCTTCCCAGCCCTGCCCAGCGTCTGGTGCAGGCGGGAGCTTCCCACGTATTTGTAGGACAAATGAGCAACTGAGCAATGGGGAGGATGGGTGTCCCATTTCCCCGAGTCCCCACCTGATCACAGTGAGGTCCCAGCTTCATCTGGCTTTGGAGCCCTGCAAAGTTTCTCTGGGACTCTGAGATTTCCCTGGGGTCCTGGCTGGACGCTTGAGGCTCTGGCCTGCTCTTTTCTGTCCTCATCTGTCCAGTCTTCAGTCTCCTGGCCCTGTGGTGGGGCAAGGCTGATCCTGAGAACCCCGGCTCAGGCCTAGGGTGAAGCCCCAGCCCCGCCATCAGCAGGGTGTGGCTCAGGGCTTTGCCTCCTGTGAGTCACCTCCAAGGTGCGGCAGGCTGACTCAGACGGAGAACTCAGAACTCGGCTGGTCCTCCAGCTTCCCCAGGGGGCCTGAGCCCACCAGGGCAGGGCTGGTGGGGTGGGTGGAAGGGGTCGCCCCCGTGCCAGGAAGGTATTAAAACCTCGCAGGGAGGCCTGTGGCTGTGGTCCATCTGTGGACCCCATGGTTTCTACACCGGGACATTGAGCCTGGAAGCAGCAGCTGGACGTGACAGGGGCGGCACAGAAATGGTCCCTGTCCATTCGCTTCCCCTCCTGAACTGCAGATTCTGACCTCTATAGCAAGGGGCTCGGGTCCCCACTCTGCCCATCAGTGTGCCATCCTGGAGTAGCCCAGAGCTGGTGCTGCCAGGGACTGCTGGACAGGGTCTCATTCAGTCCCCACAAAGACCCCCACAGAGCCCCACTCTGAAGATGAGGCAGCGGAAGCTCCCAGTAAATATTCTAGGCTGGCAGGGGAGCCAGGTCCCCCAGGCCTGCTTGGGGCCCCTCAAGATCCTCACTCCTGACTATTATCCTCGAAGCTGAGGCTGCCAGTCCTGTCCCCTACTGAGAGGATTGACCAGTTCCACCAGGGAAGACCAACCCTGCCCCAGACCCTCTGATCTCCAAGACTGAAAACAGATAAATACCAAGAAAGGGGGAAAAAAAAATCTACTCCGCATCTTCTCCGCAGTGCTAACCTTCCCTGTGTGGTCTCACCGACATCTTCTTGTGCATGTGCACCTGCGGTATTGTTTTGATGGCAATAGGATTTTTTGCTAACAGGCGTTTCCTGAGCACCCACGGGGGCCAGGCGCCCCCTGCCCCTCACATCCAGGTCCTGCCACTTAGAAAAGCCCAGAGGCACTATGAGCCAGGAGAAGGGGCCCCGGGGAGAAGGGCTGTGGTCAGAGGTTCAGGACTCAGCTTTGGAGGGAGCATATCTAGATTCCTGGCTGGGTGGTCACAGAGCACCACCTGACATCTCTGAGTTTTGCCTTTCCTGTCTGTACATTAGGAATCCCAGAACCTGGCAGAAGAGGGCTTGAGAATGTACAGGTGGGGTGTATGGAGTTCCTGCACGCTGGGTCATGTGGGCAGTGGGTCTCAGAGCCCTGTGCTCAGAGCGTTTCTTCCTGGAGCTCTCGGGGAGATAAGCTGGATGTGGGTCACAGGAGTCACCAACCAGGATTTGACATCCCACCTGTGCAGCCGGAACAACTTCCAGAAGACTCCAGCCCTGACTCTTCCTTCCTACGGGTGGCTAATGTGGGTGTGGTTCTCACCCGAAGAACCAGAGTCGGTTTCCCAGCTGCCTCTACCCTGAGGGATGAGGGCAGGTGAGGGGTCAGGGACTGAGGGGCCCAAGCAGAGCTCAGAGATGGGGTGGGCTCAGATGGTGGCATGCCAACATTTGGGGGGCTGTTGACAGGTGCTTGCAGGTGCCTTACAAATGCCTGCTGCAAGAGCAGATGTTGAGAGCCAAACCAGCCAGCTAAAGGGTGGGCACGGCCAAGGAGTGGAGGTGCTTCTTTTATTTCTCTGCCCACCTTTCAAACCCCGAGGAGGGACAAACCCACCTCAGTGGTGGTCACCTCATCCTGCCGCCCTGCCCTGGACTCTCCCTGTGGGGTGCTATCTTTTCCCCAGGTGTCTTCATTTCTCCTCTGCCAGGGAGCTTCCAGGTCACCTTGGGATACGGTTGATCTGCCAAGCTTACCGTGATGGGTCACCTGGCATGGAGGAAAGCATTGCAAAGGATGTCTGGGCAGTGACCAATGACTCCCCCAGGAAAGAAGCCACCTCAGGGTGTGTGTCAAACAAAGAGTCTGTCTTCAAAGCCCCAGTGCCCCTGCTTCTGGCTGGCAAGAGGCGACTGGCCCAGGAGAAGGAGCCAGAGGACAGCTGAGGACCTGTCCAAGGTCCCAAGGGCTGCATGTGGCCCTGGGATGTGGCCTCTGTCCCAGTCCTACAACGAGGGTCCAGCCACGGGGGCTGGAGGACAGAGGGGCTGGGTGGGGGCTCATATAGGGGCACTGGGCGAGCCATGAAGAAGCAGAGGAACAATGTGTGACAGCAGCAACAACAAATCAGTACACACTATGCTAAGCACAGTGAGATTTGCCCAGATTATCCCTTTAATCTTCACAGGGGTCGCTTTCGTAGGCAACCACTGAAGACCACAAGATCTCAAGTCCAACGGCCAGGGATCACTCAGAACTCTTTCCCTCCTCTCCCACAAGGCATCATTACAAGAGTCCCCATCCCAAAGGGCAGATGGGCCATGTCTGGGAGGGATCATCTGGAACCATCTGTGGCAGAAAGGAAAGGCTCAAATCACGTGATCACTAGAACCCTTGATGCAGAGGTGGAGGCTCAGAGAGGTAAAGTCACTTGCCTAAGGCCGCACAGGAAGTAAGTGATGGAGCTGGTATTTAACCTTAGGTCTGAGTGAGTTAAAGCCCTGCCTCTCCCCTAACACACCTGCGACAGCCTCACAGGTGTCCCTCTGGTCCTTCGGAAGGGCTATTTAAAACCGCAGATGCCTGAAAGGCTTAGGTCCTCTAGAGGAATTGGCCGGAAGTCACACAGTCAGCCTGTGTCCTGGCCGTGCAGGGGGCCTTCAGCAAGCCAGGTCCTCTGCTTCCCCCACAGCAGGTGCAGCCCCTTCCCAGCCTCCCATCTGGCCCACACCCCTCACAGGGCACAGGAAATGATGGCCAAGCTCCACTCCAAACCACAGGGGAATTTTTTTTGTCTGGGTTTGTCTAGAGTCCAGCCGGGGCCCCTGGGCAGACATTCTGTCATTTGCAAAAGGCAGGGGTGGGAAGCGGGTGAGGAGGGGGCATGTGGTTCCCGCACTGTCTGGCCTCGGGATTCCCCTCCCCGGCCTGGAGCTTCCGTGGTACGGACAATCTCCCAGACTTGCCTGCACGAACAGTCCTGGGGTTCCAGGCAAGCCAGGCCCAACCACAGCCACGTGCTGGCTGGGGATGGCAGGCTGGCACTGCCCACACTTGCTGTGTGACCCTGGACAGGTGCCTTGTCCTCTCTGATCTCCACTCCCCACTGTCTCAGCATCTTCTCAGCTTCTACCTGGAATCCCAGGGAGGTTTCTGCTCCTGCAGGACTTAACTTCCTGAGCCCAGCACCAAAAGGAAAATAAATAAATAACTAAGACAAATGCATTTGATGGTATTTGTCTTTCCTTAGCCGCGCAGGGGCCTCTGCTTCTCACTTGTCCGGCATGGTGGGAGGGCGCAGGGAGGTCTCTAAGGAGAAGCCCCTGCTCCACCGGCTGCAAAGTGCTGAGGGCCAGCTGCGCACACCTCCTCTTCAGGCCCAGAGCTGGAAGCAGCCATGTGCCCTGCCAAGGCCTCCCAGAGCACGGTGCTCAGCTGCAGCCTAGCCAGGCCTTCCCTAGGACTCTCCTGAGTGACAGAGGGTCGTGTCCTTGGTCTCCCTCACTGCCAAAACTGAACCCCAAAGCACAGGTGGACCACAGCAGGAGGATGTGGCTGGCAGGCATGTGTTGTCACAGATGCACTGGAGCTGGACCGGCCCTGGATACATCTGTTTCTGTGGTGCTGGTCCACAAGGTGGGATGCCTGGGTTCTGGGCCCTGTTCTGGTGGGGCCTCCTTTGAGGACTTTGGCCCAGGCCTCACCCTCACTGGGTCTCAGCTTTCCCCTCTGTACAGTAGGAGACAGCCAGGCTCTGGGGCCGGCCAGGACCTCAAGCGCTCTGAGAATTTGTGGCTTTGTGTTTTGAGGCCTGCAGCTGCAGCTTGGTGGAGATGACTCTTCCTGTGTCTGAGCATTTCGGCAAGAGGATGGGCTAGGAGTGGGGGACTTGGCTGCAGTCTTCCCTCTATCCCACCCAGCCTGAGCCCCCAGGCCGGCCCCCATCAAGGGAAGCTCCCTTCTGCACTCTCCACAGTGTAGCTGTGTGACCTTTGTCAAGTCATTCTACATCTCTGGCCTCCCTAGGGGTGATAGAGTTGCAAAGCTTGAGTGGGAGCGGCTGTCCTGGTCGCACTACTCTCCCTCTGACTGTCTATTGTCCCTGTCTTGTAGGACCACTGGCATGGCAAAGCCCCGGTGGTGGTAGAAGTCCAGCGTCTCCCGAGAGGGAGAGGGCTTCCCAGGCCGCAGTCCCCATTTCTCACGTGCTATTACTGTCTAGAGCTACCACCCACTACAGAGTGACAGGAAGACTCACCCAGTGACAGGCCACAGCCAAAGCTTTCACTGACATCCAGGTCTCCTGACTCGCAGTTGTCAGCCTTGTTGAAGGGCCTGTGTCCTGTCTGTGGACCTGGGTAGCACAGAGCCTGCTCATGGGGGGCTGATGCCTGGGGGAAAAGTCACAATAAGGACTAGGGGCCCAAGGGACAGCACCAGGGCCCAGGCCCTGCCTGAGTTAGGGTCCTAGAGCGCCCACTCCTCCAGGGCCTGTTCAGCGGCCCAGGCTTCTCTGCTCCATTCTCTGGCTTCCTGCCCCTGGCTTCCCTGAGATTGAACTCTGGCTCTCTTCTCACTGCCCCTCACGTGGTCTCTGAGGCAGCTGGGACAGCCCTTCTGGGAGAGACCAGTGGCGGGCGGTGGGCACCACAGTCTCTTGAGGCGTAGAGCATTTGCCGTCCAAAGGGAACATTGGGCTGTGAAGCCAGCTGCGGGCCTCCGACTGGCATAGCCATCGTCCTCTGCCTGATTCCCGCCTGCCTGGTGTGGCCTCGTCTGTAGCCATCTGGGCTTTCCTCCTCTGCCCCATGCCAACGTGGCTGCTGCCCCTGGCCACAGCCTCGGCCCATGGGTGTGGCGGCTGCTGTTGTGGCCCCCCATATGGGCAGAAAAGGTGGAACAACCCCTACCCCTTATCCTTCAAGCTGAGCCCCACCCAGGGCCTGTGTTGCCTGGGCTAGGGTGAGGGATGAGGAGGAAGAGGCCGTGAGGCGGACCAGAGGCCTGACTGGGAACCCAGACAAGAGTCTGATTTGCCTGGCACGGCAGTAAGTGCACAGAGAGGAGCTGGTGCTGCCAGGGCACCTCACCCGGCCTGTCGTGGAGGTGAGAGGAGGAAGTGACCAGACAGAGGTCTGTGGCTTGGGGAGAACACAGCCAGGCAGCTGGGGGAGGGCAGTGCTTCAACAGCAAGAGGGGAGCAGTGTGGCGAGGCTGCGGGCAGCAGGCCTGCTCTCCCCACCTCCTGGAGCCCAGACCTCTGTCATCGCTCTTTCTGGGCTGCAGGGACAGGCTGGTGCCACGGTGAGTGGTGCAGGCTCTGGTACCACACGGCCTGGTTTTGAGGTTGCTCCTCCACTTTCTTGCTGTGAGATAACCTGTAAGCTCCTTCCCTCCTCCCTCAGGCCTGAGTTTCTTCAGCTGTGAAGTGGGAAATTCCTAGTGACTGCTTCACAGCGCTGTGGGGAGGCTAAACTGGGGCCGTCCTGTGATGCAACTTGGTGGGAACAGGCGCTCTGTTAGAGGATCTATTGAGCACCTGTTGTGTGCAGACCCTGTGACACACGCTGCAGGTGACTTGCATACGGGTCTGCAAGTGTGAACCCAATGTGTGTTTTACAGTTGAAAAGACTGAGGGTCAGGGGACTGGGTCCCCCACGTGACAATTGACCCAGGTCTCAGACTGATCAAGGGCAGCTTCCTAGAGGAGGAGGGGGCTGAGTTTTGAGGATGGGCACTCTCTGGGCAGGAGGGTCTAGCCTGGACAGAACATTTAAGGCCCTGGGACTTCTCGAGTCCCGGGTTCCCCGGAAGGCGATGGGTCAGAGCGTGGCTCTGCGTACTCCCGAGTCTTTCCAGGAGTCCCGGTGAGGGAGGGCCCTGTCGGGTTGTGTTCTCAGGCCACAGAGCCTCGAGCAGCATCAAACAACAAAAAGGCTTTTCTCACTCTGAATGAGTCACCAGACTTGAGAACAGGCAGACAGGGTCCCTGCTGGAGGAGCCGAAACCACACATCAGAAGAAGTTTCCCACGCGCGTGGGCTTTAAATAGCTGCAGCAGAAGTGGAGGAGGGAGGTGAGGGAGAAAGGGGCAGGGCCCAGGCTCTCCCTACCAGCCCACGGGGGTCCCCACCTACCCCAGGACTCTTGCGCAGGAGCCCCTTGGAAGCTGGTGTTGATGGAACACAGCCTCATGGGAGCTTGCAGGGACCCAGAGCCTGGGGTGAGCCTGGAGACAGCAGATGGCCAGACAGTCAGCTGGAGAGACAGTCAGTCGGAGAGCCAGAGTAGGGGAGCAGGCTGGGAAGGGGGAAGTTGACCTCATTGTGCACCCTAGTGCAGCCTCGGGCCCCAGCCCAGCTTCCTCGAGGGTCACCTGACCTCCCTCGGCACCCCAGCTGCCCCCCTGCTCCGCTGGGTTCGTGACTGAGCCCTGGGCGGTGTTTCCGGAGGCAGGCTGAGTGCTGGGGCTGCTGACGCACTTGCCGCCCCCCAGCAGAGCTGGGTGCGAAGAGAGCCCCCCATCTTCTTTTCCCGTAAACGGGCTCACCCCCCACCTCACAGGGATTCTAAGAAATGGAAGCTGAGCACCTGCCGCTCACCCACAGCAGGACGCAGGGCTGGGAAGTCTTTCCCCATGGGTGTGGGCAGATGCCCAGGCAGCTCAGCTCAGGGGACCATGGGGCCTGGGTGTAGGGTTCAGCGACCAAGCTGAGGGCGTCTCGGGACACCCTGGAGAGCAATGGCTTCCCCCTGTCTGGGAGTCAGGTCACCTCCCACGCAGAAGGACAGCCTTTGGGGACCATCTCCAGCTCACCAGGAGTCAGCAATTAAGGCTCAGAGAGGGCGGGGACTTGCCCACTGTTACTCAGCAGGTCGTAGGGATCCAGCTGAGATTCTGTATGAGCCCATACTACTACCGTCACCTGTATCATCATCAAACATTCATTCCACACCTACTGGATCCTCTGGGTGAGGGGCAGGGGATTAAGTGAGACAATGTCTGACTGGGCAACTGAGAGAGAAGGGTCAGCGGGAGCCAGGACACTAAGCCTGGGGTTCTCTGCTGCTGTCCCGTCCAGGCCTTGAGGCTTTGGGAAAATACAGAGTTTAGGATTTCAGCCCCAGGTGATGACCGTGGTCTGGAAAGGGGCCCTGGCATCTTATGAGGCTCTTCTGTGGAGCAGACTGCAAGGGCTGAGGGCCAGGTGACTTCTGGGGGCACCGGTGGGGCTCCTGCCACAGCCTCCCCTCCAGACACATCAGCCAGGCAGGCGGCAGGCCCTGAAGAAGCAGGGAGCCATCCCAACCTGGCTCTGGGACTTCAGACAAGCGGCGCCATCCCTGGGAACCCATTTCCCTGTCTGTATAGAGACGCCCCTACTCCAGGGGGTCAGCATGAGGATTCTGTTACGATCCCAACCAGCATCACTGGCGTCCTAGCCAGACCGTGAGTTCCAGGGGCAGGGACCGGGCTGTCACTCTGTGTGCACATGCTGTACAGGCTTCTGCAACCTTTGCTCAGGGGGCACGTGTTGCACATGTGCACATGCTCATGTGCATGCAGGTGTGTGCATGTGCATTGTGTCTGCGTATCCCATGCCTGGATCTGGGCTGTTGTAGAAATGCGTGCCTGCATGGGCCTGGCTTTCTGTACACGCCTGACATTTGTGTATTTGTGTGATGTTTCCATGTGCTTGCACACCCGCAGCAGTCGAGGCCTTAGCCGACATGAGACCGGAGCCCTGGGCACTCACCTCACTGTATCTGGAAGCTGTGGGCAGTGACCCTTTGCTTGCCAAGTTAGGGGACTCTCCCACCTCCTGAAGAGGAAAGACAAAAACAGAGGCCGGGCTGGAGAGCGCCCTGGAGAGTAGCCATTGGGGACATCCAGGCCCTCCTTTCCAGCAGGTCCTCAGGAAAGCAGCCTGCTCTTTCCAGCCATGTGCTGGTCCTACACTGCCCTCCCCTGCCCTGCTGCTCTCAGCTGCCCCTTTCTTGGCGTGGTGCCTCCGTGCACCTGCACAGCTGCTTCTGTGTGCACCCCACCTGCCTTGCACTGGCTGTTTGCCTGCATCATTCTCTTCCAGCTCCAAGACAGAGAGGTTCTGGAAAAAGCCCCATTCCACCAACGAGGAAGCTGAAGCTCAGAGAAGTTGAATAACTCGCATAAGGTTACACAGTGAGTAAGAATCAGACTCAAACAAGACTCCAAATTCAGGTTCCTTTCCACAGGGCCACACTGCTTCCATGTTTTAAGCCACTCAAGCAGCCGAACTTCCGTGGGCTGACCCAGAGGGCCTCATAGGTCTGGGCACCTCCCATCCCTTCCCCATGGCACAGGATGAGACCCAGGGCTCAGGAAAAAGGCTCCTGCCCACCTAACAGGGATTGACAACTCACCACTGCTGCAGACCAAGCCTACACACCTCCACGCCTACCCCAGCTGGGCTACCAGGAAGCCCCCAGCGGCCAGTGGCCAGGCAGCCTCACCTCTGGTCCCCAAAGTGATCAGCACCCCGTCCACAGAGTTGTTACTCCTCGCCCAAGACGTGCCCCCATTTGGGGAGGGGCCCTGTGTTGGGAGATCATGTGGCTTTGATTTAAATTTCACCCTGGAAAAACAATGGTTTGGATTAAGGAAAGAAACAGTTGGTGAAGTGTCATGAAAAGAAAGGAGGGAGCAGGGGCCCTGTCGCGAAAGCAGCCCCAAACTTCCAGCATCACATTCCTGAGGTCTGGGTCTGCCATCCTGTTGTCGCCTCCTTCCTCGCCCGCCCAGCAGCTCCCGACTCCTTCAGTCGCAGGAGGCTTCCTGCCTGGGCTGAGCGGGTATCCCACTGGTCCCGCTCCCTTCTCTTATAAGAGGAGAAACTGAGGCTCGGACTGGCTGACGGTGGGAGATGATGATGGATCTTGCTGGTGTCCAAGGAGCCCAGAGGAGAGGGGCATGAGACTCTGCTTCTTCTAGTCCCTTGGCTGGGAGTTTGGCCTCAGTCTCCCCACTGAAAAAGAGAAGTGAAATCATCCTGGGAGCAGGAACCTCAGGGAAGGCCAGTGTGCTTGGCCCTGAATTCCTCACCTGGACTCACTGGGCTGCTTGCCAAGAGCACCCCGCACCCTGTCCAACAGTTCCCATTTTACAGATGAGCCAACAGAGGCTCTGAGAGACTGCGATCCTCTAGTTCCTGGGCTAGGATGTGGCAACTGGATCTTAAGGCCAGGTCCGCGTAGCCCCAGGGGCTGTGCCCAACCACTGCGCTGAGAGGCTGAGGCCAGGAGAGCGGCGTGGGGAACCCAAGACCGGGGTAGCTGGAGCTGGAAGCACCTGGAAACCACTCCCATTGGGGTTGCCATGAGGCCTGGCTACAACCATGTCCCTGGGGGCCGGTGAGGGCTTTGGGTAGTTGGTCCTGGCTGGAACCATGTGAGTGAGCTTTGCACATGGGGACGCCCCCTCCCCAGCCCACCTGGCCACACTTCCCCTCCCCTAAGGCTTCTCTGACATGGCTGCTTGGGTTACGGCTCTGGCTGTGGCTGTGGGTCTGTTTGAAACCAAGTTCAGGGCCCGGGGTGTGGCCAGAGTTTTATGTCGGGAACCAGAGCTTGGTCTGTGGCCAGGGTTAAGACTGAGGCATGGAAGACAGTCCCTTGACTGTAGATGACCAAAAAGACTTCATACCCCAGCCAGGCATAGTAGCACACACCTGTAATCCCAGCACATGGGAGGCTGAGGCAGGAGGATCATTGCGAGTTCAAGACCAGTCTGGGCTACAAAGTGAGCTCAAGGTCAGCCTGAACTGCACAGCGAGACCCTGTTTCAAGAAGAAAAAAAATAAAAGACTTTACACTCCAGAACATTGTTAACCCTGATGCACAGAGACAGAGGTAAGAACTGGGCTTCACCATCTGTGCAGGCCCGGGGGCGCCTCTCTGGCCCGGGAGCCTCCTTTCCAAGCCCACCACTGCTCCAGATGTGTGCAGAAGGGGACAGACAGCAGGACAACACCATCTCCTCTGGGGAGAAGCCACAGGTGTCAGGCCTGGCCCTCTCCTGACTCGCCTCTTCCAGAGCCAAGAAAAGCCATCTGTCCCCAGGAGGTTCCACCTGTGCCCAGAATTCAGCTGCCCCCAGGTAGAGGAAGTGGAGTCATCGAGAGGCCAAGAGAGGGGCAGCTCTGAAGCGGGGAGCAGGGGGTAAGGACTGGCCGGCTGGCCTCTCGCCGTCGGCTCCTGGAGTGTCCTCTGCCTGTGCAGAGAGCAGCGCTCATCTTATTTCAGCAAAGCTGGCTACACGGAGCAAAGCGCAGACTTGGGCCACCCTGAGCAAGTCACACTCCACGCAGGCTGGGCCCATGGCAGGTGGCCAATCAAGGGGAGCAGAGACTGGGCAAAGACTTTCGAGGATTCCCCATGGCTGGGCTGAGAAGCCTGCATGGGTACCCAAGGAAGGTGCCCTGGCCTGTCCAGGGTGGGGGAGACTTGACTGGGCCAACAGCACTGGAGTCAGACGAGCAGGTGTCACCCTTGACCCAGTCTCCTGAACCCTGCAGCCCCATGACCTCTAAAAACAGGAAAAACATCACAAACAACTGGACACGAAGGGCCCCCAGAAGTCTTGTTCTTCCTCCGTCCAGAGGAGGAAATTGAGGCTGGGGATTGGCAGGGGCTTGACCAGGATCAGCCAGTGCAGCAGGAACATTCTAGAATGGGGTCCCTACATTGCTGTGGACCCACACGCTCACCCAGGGAGGAGGAAGCTCCCCACATGGCTCTGCTCGGCTCCTCCTCTACCCTGGAGTCCCTGGGGAGACCAGCTGGTCCAGTGAGGGAGAAAGGTCTGAGTCTGGTGGCCAGGTGCCTGGCCATGTACCGACACTCCACCTGGCCTCCTCCTTCCAGCCAGGCTGGGACCCAGGATGTGACAGCCTCCTCGCCCCGGCATCTTTGCAGAAGTTCAGCCTCTCCTTGGTCCACAAGGAACACTGCTCTCAGCCGTGCAGGCCATCTCACGAGAGGTAAGAGGAAGAAAAACCCGCAGACACCAGCAAAGCAACCGCACATCAGCCATCATCCCCCCTGGTGGAGTTTCCCTCTGCCATGGACGGAGAGGAGCCAGGCTGTCCGGCGAGGAATCCGCCTGGGGGCTGGGCAGTGTGGCTTGGCGTGGCTGGGGCCCAGGGGTTCAGGTGGGCAGCACATTGCTGAACTCAGTGCCGTTTATTCATTCACCATCGACCTTGAAAAGTGTCGGAGGGGTAGAGATCCTGGTCTAGTGCTGCTGGCTTGCTATGTGACCTTACACCAGTTGCTCTGGGCTATCATCACTGACCTATAAACTGAGACTTGGTTTCATCAATGATTCCCAACTTTGGGTGCACCAGGGGTCTTTTAAAACCTGTACTAAATTAGCTCCTTGCAGTGTATGCCTGCACATACCACTTTGTTCCTCCATGCCTCAGTTTCCCCATCTGTGGCTCTTCCTGGCCTTCCCTGCACAAGGACAGAATGGTGTGGTGTGTAAAGTTGTGCCACATGTGTAGGAGGGACTAGGCATGTGCTGAGGAACCTGGGGCCTCAGTTCCTTCCCCACCTGCCCTGGCCCCTGGTGCCATATCCTCTGGGATCCCTCCTGAGTGATAGGGGGCTGGGCAGAAGGAGGAGCCCAGAGCCCAGCCACGTCCACCAATGCCTGCTGCTACAATTCCACACCCAGGGCCCGGGAGGTCCTTTGGCCACTCCTAGGGCTCCCCTCCTCTCCCTACTGCTCCCTGCACCCCGTGGACTGTGGATGGCGGGAGTACCAGGGGTGATACTGACAGCCTGCAGGTCAAGTCCCAGCAGCCACTTGCTGGCAGTGCTATGGTTCATGTCTGGATGACCCCCCCAAAGCTCATGCACTCAGGGGCAGGCTGGAAGGTGATTGGATTATGGGGTATTACCGCTGTCTTGCTGTTGGGGGGGGGTCCTGTTCCACAGAGGCAGGTCCCTGGAATGGGGCACCTGCCTCCCCTGCTCCTCCCTTCTCTTGCTGCTTCCCCACAACCTGGTTGTGAGCAGCTCTCCTGTGCCCTGGTGTCCTGACTTGGAGCAGTCCCATGGCTTTTAAACTGTGAATGTCCAGCGTTGTCTCCCGGTGATGGAAAGAGCAACTGTGACCTTAAGGCAACATACTCAACCACTCTGTGTTCCACTCTCCTCACTCACGAAATGGTAATGAAAATTGAGGCCCTACCTTATGGGGCCATGTGACAATTCATGTATATGGTGGTCCAGCCTGAGATGGCCCCTTGTGAGTGCTGGCTGTGGTCATCATGTCACCTGAGCAGGTGCAGCATGTGACCAGGACGACTAGTGGTGGGGACTGGCTGTGTGCTTTGTGAGCACCACATTTCAGCAGTGCACTGTTTTCTGGCCTCTGCCGTGATGCGTATTTTTAACCATATGACAGAGCTCTGACTGAGCTGGGCTCGAGGCCTGGTCTGCAGCAAGTTGTCCCCGTCAGAGCACAGGGAATGTGCACACGCCTTGCACAGAGCAGGTGGGGCGGCTTGCAGCATCAGAGACCTCAGCCTGCTGCACACTTGGGGCTGAGGTGGGGGCAGGGAGAGTTCCTGGACCTCGTGTCCCCCGTCCCTTGAGCCCTGTGACTGGGGTTGGGCCTTTCACCAGCCCTCTTCACCATCACACCAGCATTCAGTTGCTCAGCAAACTCCTCCCCCCGTGCTCCTCAGGGCAGAGCAGTGGGCCCAGTGTCCACACCTCTCCATGCATAGCTGAGTCCTGGGGACAAAATGCAGGACAGGGCAGAAGTGGACTCTGTCCTGTAACCTGCAGCCTGCAGAGGAGGATGGAGCTACCAAACCATTCTTCAATGAGTATGGGGGCTGAGGGCCCTGTTAGGGGACATTGGAGAAACCAGATGAGGGCTAGGGGGAATGCTCCAGGAAGGGACGTGCTCCAGAAAGGGGGAGTTCTCCAGGAGGGGGGGTGCTCCAGGAGGGGGGA